>LBNU01038846.1:9599-40612 GCA_014162995.1 Artemisia annua
GTACCATACTTGTCCAAAAAATCACTTTTGAGTATCGACCTTTTTTTTTTCCTTATTGGGTTACTAAACTTTCATTTTTTGGCCTCTTTTACGCACTTTGGGACATTTTTATGACATTTTTGCCCCTGGTTTTCCAAAAATTTGAGGGGCAAAAACGTCCCAAAATGCGTTAAAGAGGCCAAAAAATGAAAGTTTAGTAACCCAATAAGGAAAAATAAAAGGTCGATACTCAAAAGTGATTTTTTGGACAAGTATGGTACGTTTTAAAAGAATTTCCCCTATTTTGTAATCGTGAGATAGCATGTTTTAAGCAATTTTTATATATACGATGTTTATGTTAACATACATCAAAAGGTATTATTTATGCATTAATACCTTCATATTATTTGTTGAGAATATGGTTTTTTTTAGTGTTTTTGTACGTGAGATTCTTTTCTAGCTAATGATAATATAACTTATTGGTTGCTACTTACTTTTGATTTTTGTACTGCTATTATGGTTTACTTGTTTATATGGCTTAATTAACAAGTATAATATATAAGTTAGAATTATGATTTCGTGGCAAATTGGTGAATTTCGTTTCTTGCTGTTGTAGTCAAGAATTTTATTAGCAATGTTTATGTGACATGTATACTTAATTGTCAACTTGTATGTGTTGTTTATGCTTATAGAATTTGCATAAAATGTTATCAATTTTGTCATAATTCATCTTATGGCATAAGACAATAGTATTGATAGACTAATTGATCACTAAGCATACTAATTAATTAGTTTGTATTAAGAAGATGGTACTAAAAGGGCAAATTGCACAAAAGTGAATCAAACTTATACTCAATTTCAATTTAAGGTACTTTACTTTTTTTTCTTCAATTTAGTGTACTCAACTTATTTTTTATTGCAATGTAAGACATATAACGGATTTCCCAGTTATCTTATAATGAAAAAAATTACATGTTTCGTCCCTATGGTTTATCCCCAATAACACTCAAAGTCCCTATTTCATTTTAATTACGCAAGACATACGTTTTAGTCCATTTTTCTTAAGTTTTCGTTTTCGTCCGTTTTCTTAAGTTTTCGTTCGCTTTTTTAAGTTTTCGTCTGTTTTTTACGTGTTCATCTTTTTTCTACATTTTCGTCCTTTTTATATGTTTTCGTCTGTCTTTTTATGTTTTCGTCCACGTTTTAACAATTGCGTTCATTTTTTATGTTTCCGTCTGTTTTTTTTACATTTTCGTCTGCTTTCTATGTTTTCGTCCGTGTTTTGCGTTTTCGTCTGTTTTCTTACATTTTTGCCCATTTTCTTACGTTTTCGCCAGCTTTTTTCCTTTTTTCTTTCTTTCTTTCTTTCTTTTTATTTTTATTTTTTTTTACGTTTTCGTCTGTTTTTTACCTTTTTCGTCCACGTTTAAACATTTTTGTCCAATTTTTTACGTTTCCATATGTTTTTTTACGTTTCGTCTGTTTTTTTTACGTTTTCATCCGTTTTTTACGTTTTCATCCGTTTTTTGCATTTTTGTCCGTTTTCTTACATTTGCGCCCGTTTTCTTATGTTTTCGCCAGCTTTTTTACATTTTCGTTCGTTTCTTTACGTTTTTGTTCATTTTTTGTGTTTTCTTACGTTTTCGCCTGTTTTTTTTATGTTGTCTTATGTTTTCACGTTTTTATTTTTTCCCCGTTATCGTTCGTATAAAAACTGATGAAAATGTATAAAAATGGACTAAAACGTAAAAAAGGACGAAAACGTAAGAAAAGGTCGAAAACGCATGAAAATGGACGAAAACATAAAAAAATTGATGAAACGTAAAAAGCAAACGAAAACATAAAAAAGCAGATGAAATACGCAAAAAATAGACGAAAACGTAAAAAAACAGATGAAACGTAAAAAAGCATATGAAAACGTAAAAAATGGACGAAAGTGTAAAAAAACGAACGAAAACATAAAAAGCGGGAAAAAATGTAAGAAAATACGCGAAAATGTAAGAAAACGTAAAAATAGGACGAAAACGTAAAAAACAGACGAAAACGTAAAAAACGGACGAAAATGATAAAAAAAAAGTGAACCAAAACGTAAAAAACATACGAAAACGTAAAAAAAATGACGCAGATGTAAAAAAAGACGAAAACATAAAAAATGGACGGAAACGTAAAAAAGCGGACGAAAACTGAAGAAAACGGACAAAAACTTAAGAAAACGGATGAAAACGTAAAAAACGGACGAAAACGTAAAAAAATAGTTGAAAATGTAAAAAATGACAAAACATATAAAAATGGACTAAAACGTATGTCTTGCGTAATTAAAATGAAATAGGGACTTTGAGTGTTATTGGGGATAAACCATAGGGACGAAACATGTAATTTTTTCATTATAAGATAACTGAAAAATCCGTTATATGTCTTACATTGCAATCAAAAAAAAAGTTGAGTACACTAAATTGAAGAAAAAAAAAGTAGAGTACCTTAAATTGAAATTGAGCATAAGTTAAATACACTTTTGTGCAATTTGCCCGTACTAAAATTTTATTCTTTTACATGATCTTCTTTGATAATAAGCCTTATACTAGTAATGTTCCTTAAGAAGAAAGGAATACTATTTTGTTCTAATGGAAGCATTGATTTTAAGTAAATTGATTGATCAAAGATGTGCAAATTGTTAATGGTTAATAACATGGTTTGTAAGTTTGAGATTATTGATGTTTGTGCACATCAATGTGTTTTAAGCAATTTGGCTATGATGTCTTGTTTTTTTTTCATCTAGGTTTTTTAATTGAGTTGAATAAGCCTATGATTTGCATTTTACAAACTATAGCTAAAGAATATATGTGTGGTCATTTTATCTCACTTCATGACTTTGATCGAGAATCAAAATACAATTTTTTGCCTTTAGATGCTAAACTTATATATATTAAATGGTCAAGATATGATGCATTTACTTTGTAATATTCATTAAGCTCGTTATGTATAAATTCACCCGTGATTGTAATATTTGAAATTAATGAATGTACAAGACGTCTATTACTTCTCAGCATCTTCATGTGAAGATAAGGTTGCCTCTGTATGTGCAATTGAATTCGTCATATATGTGTGATTTAGTTATCATGTGATTTTATATATGTGTGATTTAGTTATCATGTGATTTTATTTGCTTATGCGGCAACTTCGCTAGTATACATCGATAATGCTATACACAAATGTTGTATATTATACTAAACTATGTGAAAGCTATAAAAAGTGCTTATATAAATTTCATTGGAGAAACAAAAGTATAAATGTGATGATGTATTAAGTTATTCATATAATAGCAATCGAAGCACATGTGGTCATAAACCATAGTTTATGAGCCAAGATTATTTATTGGCATGACTGGTTAGACCATCCCGGTCAATGATGATGCGAACCATATACACGAACCATGGAATCTTCAAAGAGATTTCATTATCTTTTTTGTTCTCTATAAAGTGCATTGTTCACTTATCACCACCAAATTAAATTAAGGACTTTGTTCCTTATTTTTTTTCTAAAGGATATAAAGGGGATGTATGTAGACCTATACATCCGCCATATGGATCATTTTGAGTTTCAAAATCGATGCATCGTCAAAATGATCATCAAAGACGCAACTTAAGGTTAGCATGATTAGTGGCTCGACTTCTATAATGCGAGCATGGATTTCAAATTAAATTATTGAAAATGGTGGTGAGTACTTCCAAGTATTGGGCGATTATTGGAATAAGTGTTAAACATAAAAGTAGCCCATGTTCATATGCGAATTGCTTTTGTTGAAACGTTTATAAAATGTCTTCTATTGATTGCAAAGCCAATAATATTATGAGAACAAAACTTTTAGTTTATGGGGCATGTTATGACATATGAATTTGCATCTTGCCAACAATCTATAATGAATCCTCCCTATTAGAATGGTTTTGGTCAAAAACCATATTTCCCATGTGAGATTTTATAATTGTGTGATATATAGTAAATCCACCACAACACACAAAATGGGATGTTTAAATTGATAATTCATTCAGGGGGAGAGAATGAGCAGCAAGAAAAATGGAATGAATTATGATATAAATGTTGATCCTCACACTAATGAATATGAAGTTAAAGTTCAAGGGACAAATAACATTCCCGATCTAGTAAATGCCAGACATGTTTAGTGACCTAAAGAAAGTGACTAGATCATATATATGCTGCTATTGCTCCAATTACACAGTGTGTCCCAGCAATAAAAAACAATGATTGGTAGTAAGTTTATGGCACGTCTATAACGTGATAGACTAATCGATTCCAAGTAAAAAGTCCTCGAATGAAAAGATAAACTGGAGCAATAAAATCAAGATGGTCAAATCGAGGTAATAAAGATCCCATAATAGTCTCTTAAAGAGAAACTATACATGAAGGTTATTGAAAACCCCGGGTACGTGAAAATTTTTGAGATCTCAACAAATGATAGAATATAATGTCTAGTAAAGTGTGGAATCGAAAAGAAAAGAAATGAATCGACGTCGATAGTACTATTGTATATGATAAATAGGAATGATAATGATTATGAGAATATATAAGATAGCGCTATAATAATGGTGAGGATCATGGAAGCATACCTGCAGGAAGTGTAGATGTATAAATGAGTGGCCAAAAAGGATGTAAAGACGCAAAGAAGTAATAAAAGTCTTGTGACGAGACATGGTTACTGGGACTTGAAGTCCGAACATATGAATGTGTAAATTATTGGATATGCGTTGGTCTTTATGAGGAAGCGAAATTAAATATTGAAACTTTTGTATTTAAGGCATGACTAATGGTACACAATATATTCATAAAGACATGAAAATGATCATAAGAAGACATGTTCTCATGTGGTGGATCCAATAATGTATTTAAGTCTGACAATATAATAGTAATTGATATGCGTCTAAAAGTTAATGAATAGAGCTCATGTGATTTTGAGATTTTATTATAGCATATAAAATGCATAGAGCATGCTAGTGATTTTTTTTATGTTAAAGCATATAAGAAAAGTTCTCGAGAATACTATTTGACTGTATTGAACTCATCACGTTTTCGGCATATGTATAATAATCACATTAACGTATAGTATTGTGCCATGTTAGTGTATGAAACTTTATTAAGAGATCTTGAATATGGGTTAAGTTTCATAGAGTATGTATTTTGATTGTAAAGGTGATTGAATGCATAGAAATTTAATTTGAAACAAAAGACAAAGTGTGTCTTAATTTACTAATTGTACATCTTAAGGATAAACTTTGTGCATCATGAAAACTAAAGAAATAGGCTAACTATCCTTATACGGATAAACGAGACTCATGTTTATGAGGTCACATGATGTGTATTGATTTATAAAGATGATGATCACAATATCGATTTAAAGTGTCATACTAAAATGTGTATAAAACATTTATAATTCTCGCCAATGTTCATACATGATATAATATATCATTTGAATTAATTGTGTTTGCAATGAATAACTTCTGAAGTATGATGATGTACTTGAATGAGATGTACGACGTACTTTAATCCTTAAAATGGATATGAAAATAACATGTAGAGAATATTTATTCACGAGATTCTATCAAGACACTTCAATGTGCATTTCACTGACTCAATGAGATTAAGTGATGTGATCATCAGGGAGAGAGAAGATACGCGTTGCACTATTTTTCCCTTGACCATGGTTTTGTCCCCACAGGGTTTTCCGGCAAGGTTTTTAATGAGGCAACATCCCCGAGTGTATAAAGGAGTTATGTACTCTTTTTTCCTTCACTAGAATTTTGTCCCACTGGGTTTTATCTAGTAAGGTTTTAACGAGGCATAATCCTCAAATGGAGTAAAACAAATATTTCGGTATTTTCAAGATGCATGATATACGTCTGACCCTCACAATGGTTGATCTCAAACTGGATATGTATTTACAAGTAGAGGAACAACAAATTCATGGAGTTCAATAAAGCAGACAATCTCAGCAATGTCATCTAACCATGCAGAAATTCTAGCGATCCATGAAGGAAGTCGAGAATGTGTTTGGTTAAGAAATGTGATACAACACATACGTAGATCATGCGGTATTTATGCTGTAAATGAGGGACCAACAATTTTACACGAGGACAACGTAGCATGCATTGCTCAACTGAAGGAAGGGTTTATTAAAGGTGACAGAACCAAGCACATTTCACCGAAGTTCTTTTTTACTCATGACCTACAAAAGAATGGCGATATTATTTTTTAAAAGATTCGTTCAAGCGACAATCTAGCAGATTTATTTACCAAGGCACTCGCTACCTCAACATTTAAGAAATTGGTACATGGCATCGGAATGCGGCGTTTCAGTGAGCTCAAGTGAAGTGATTATGAGGGGGAATAATACGCACTGCACTCTTTTTCCCTTAGCTATGGTTTTTCTCCCACCGGGTTTTTCCTAGCAAGGTTTTTAATGAGGCGGTATCCAAAGCGTATTTTGAATGATGTACAATCAAGGGGGAATGTTATGAGTATATTTATTATATTGATTGTACATTAATCATCATATTCATGACCTTTATGATTAGTCTTGTAACACCCAATATGTACTTAATACCATTCATGTTAAGGAGCCTATAAATAGAGGCACCTAATGTAATGTGAATACACACCAATAACAAGTTCTATCTTTCCCTCTCATACTCTCTTATGTTCATTTGATTATTGTTCTTATTCTGCTATTAGGCCGTTGTTTCACAACACGTAGGAGCTAGTTTTCTCAATAAAGTTATTATGATAAGATCTCGTTCTATCGACCACTCATTATGTTGCCTTTTCTAGGATACTTATCAGTAGTATAACGAATGGAGCACCTTCAATAATTATCACACTCCATACTAAACATGGATACAATGTTTCTCCAGACCCTTTCTCTAATCTTCACAATCTTTCTATTCATTTATTGTTTCTTCACTTTCTACCCATCGAACCACATTACCACAACTCAATCCGGCTTCAAAAAGTATCCCATATTCGGATCCTTACCTGAATTCATCCTAAACCGCCATCGTTTCCTCGACTGGACAACCGAAATCCTCTCAAAATGTCCTACAAACACAGCGGTCTTCTCTCGTCCAGGAAGCATCAGCGGAGTCATAACCGCGAATCCCTTAAACGTCGAACACATGCTCAAAACCAACTTTGAAAACTACCCAAAAGGATCCAGATTTATCTCCCTACTTGAAGACTAATTCTTAGGCCGCGGTATATTCAACTCGGATGGGGAAACATGGCGTGCACAACGTAAAATCGCGAGTTATGAGTTTAATACTCGCTCCCTACGTAACTTTGTCATGGAAACAGCTGCCGTAGAGTTGAACACCCGATTCATACCTGCTCTTGAAAAAGCTGCCGAAATGAACCGCGTAGTGGATCTACAAGAGCTTCTTGAAAGATACTCTTTTGATAATATATGTAAAGTTGCTTTCAACGTAGACCCTGGTTGCCTATCTGGTGACGGGACATCGGGTAGTGAGTTCATGAAAGCATTTGATGAAGCCGCAACGCTTATTTCAGGACGATTTATGTATGTCTTACCTGGTTTTCACAAAGTCAAGAAACTATTTAACTTTGGTTCCGAAAGAAGGTTGCAAAAATCGATTGCCACGGTTCATAAGTTCGCGGACAATATAATCAAGTCAAGAATGGAAGCAAAAGATAAGAAAAGTGAAGAAGATTTGCTGTCGAGGTTTATGGGAAATTCAGAATATTCACCCGAGTTTCTTAGGGATATTATCATAAGTTTCATATTAGCAGGACGTGACACAACTTCATCCGCTCTGGCTTGGTTTTTTTGGATTTTATCTTTTCATAATAAAGTGAAAGAAAAAATACTATTCGAGTTAAAAACAATCCGACATAGCTCTAGCAAAAGTTCTCGTGATTTTTATAGTTTTGACGAGCTAAGAAATATGAACTACTTGCATGCTGCAATTTCTGAAGGATTAAGGTTGTACCCTCCTGTTCCAGTGGACGAAAAGGCGTGTTTAAAAGATGATGTCATGCTAGACGGGACGTTTGTTGGGAAAGGTTGGTTTGTTACGTATCATACATATGCCATGGGGCGAATGGAGAGTATTTGGGGTAAGGATTGTCGCGAGTTTAGGCCCGAAAGATGGTTGGAAGAGGAGAATTGTGAAGGAAATATAGTGTATAGACAAGACAATTCGTTTAAGTATCCGGTGTTTCACGGTGGACCGAGGATATGTTTAGGGAAAGAAATGGCGTATACTCAAATGAAGTTGGTGGCGGCGACAATTATCGAGATGTTTGAGGTGGAGGTGGTGGCGAAGACATCCGAAAAGAGTCCACCGGAGCATGTGTTGTCTTTGACGATGAGGATTAAAGATGGACTTATGGTGAAACTTACGAAAAGATGAAATGGGACCGTGTATGAGTGTTAATTGGATTTTATTTTGGTGCTATAATGCATTACACTATCAAAACCTTATGTAAAATTCACCCTATATATTATCGACGTTACGATCTTATAAATCTTGTAGTTGCAAAATGGTTTCTGGGTGAGGTTTAAAGTAATGAAAATCATAACACTTAATTAGTTGGATGATCAACTTTTATTTAGTCTAAGATGTTCGTAAACCGTTAGTTTGCTACATGAATTTAGTCTAAGGCATTGTGAGCAACTTGTTATTTATATTCATCAATTGTGAGAAATATATAAGCCGTTATTAGCGAATGAATCGAATCATATATCCGACAGTCAATAATCTATTTTCTGTATATTCACATTTGTTTTTTCATAGTTCCAAATCAATTTTTTTTTCTTTTCTTAAAATGGATGAATATAAACAAGAAGTTGCTCACAATGCCTTATCGGAAAATCAAATTAACAACCTAGATAACTTTTCAAGGACAAAACTATGTTTTTGCAAAAAGTAAGCTGTGATGAAAATATTGTTTTTAACAGTGTTTTTTTTATTACAATAATTATTTTGAGAAAAATAAACTACCACTACAAAAAACTACTTGAATTATCCACATTTTTATGGTCAAATGGTCACATTTAAAGGGCATGAATACACCTACCCACTGGGTAGTTTACCCGGATGAGGTGGCATTCAGTCATTGGAAGAGATGGAACAAAAGCATTAATTGTGTTTATATTAGTTACTGGGTAGTTTACCCACTCGGTAAGTTAAGTTTTCTCCCAAATTTTTCTACACATATAAGTGCGGAGATATTATCCAAATTTCTATAGTTAAAAGTGTGGAAATATTTTTTGAATATCCACGCCTAAAAGTGTGGCAAAATTGCAAAAAGTATTTATAATAAAAGGTGTGAAAACATTTGTTACACATATAATTGTACACACTTATATATATGGATTATTTTTTTAAAAAATATTTATGACACTTATAAATGTGACGAAATTATTATCTATATAAAAAAGAAGTCCACATAACTGTGGCAAAATAAGTGCGGAGAATAGCACTATTTTTTGTAGTGCACTAATGTATCTTAGATTAAGGAGAGTCTGAAATACACATATTAGCCTATGTAACACGTCAACACTATTAAGAAAAAATCTTTAGTTACGAGCCCTTTTGATACGGTTTAACAGCGTACAAAAAAAAAAAAAAATAAAAAAAAATAAAAATAAAAAATTGGCGTGGTTTTGACTTTTGAACCATACGGTTTCTACATTTCACCTCCTCATACTCTGCGCGGGATTAGATATATTATTGTTGTAGATGAAGTTACGTGTCCGTATTCTTTTTAAAAACAAGGGAAAATATAGTGCGATGAAATCAATCAAGTGGGTCGGCAGACACTTGTCAAGAACCCTTGAATCATTAAAACTATAGGTAATAGTCAGCCACAAGGATGTTGACTTTTTGGAGTCCACTAATTAACCACAATCTCTCCACTTTCACTTACTCGCGTGTTGAATCCACCATGCAAAACTACTATAAATACATGCATGAACAATCTTCACATTTATTAGATATATCCCCTGTACATCTTGACAATCTTTCATCAGAAGTTAAACTATATACTAACGCGTACTACACTTGCTCGAAACATAATGTCATTCATGAAGTGGCTACTACTACTCCTTGCTTTGCTTATTGCTTCTTCAGCCATCTTGGGTGTTGAGGGACGAGTTGCACGCAAAGATCTAGGTGTGGATCTTGGCGGCGTTAGCGTTGGGGCTGGAGTAGGTGTTGGGGTCGGTTTAGGCGGTAGTGGAAGTGGTTCTGGAGCAGGTGCTGGGTCTGGATCAAGTTCAGGCTCTGGATCGAGATCTAGCTCCTCATCCTCTTCAAGCTCTTCAAGCTCGAGCAACAGTGGCTCTGGAGGAGGTGGTTCTGAGGCAGGGTCGTCTGCAGGATCGTATGCAGGATCCCATGCTGGATCAGGACACCGAGGTGGCAATTAAATGTGGATGTAGTCATATGATGTTATGATAGTACGTCACCGTATTTGTAACTACTTATCTAAATAAATGAATGGCGATACTACCTCCTTGTACCTCCGATATAATTAGTTTTCATGTAACAATACGTATATGCTGAACTTGATATATGTGCGCCATGCTTGATTTTATATTGTGCGTATGTTTATTTTGATGTTTCTTGAAAGGAAGTCATGAAACTACAATACCAACTTCCGAGTAATAGTAATAAAACTGATAATTAATTGTTGTTACTAATATAAACAAGTATTAAATACCCGTGCATTATGGTGGTGTATTGTTTGATGAGTTAAATTGTTTAATTACTTTGCTGTCTTTTGCATAAAAATATTGCATATGTCTATATAACTTGATTTCAAGCGTTTTTATATAACTAAATTGTATAATGCAATTCATGTTGTTACTAGCTAGTTCGTTATCGGGTTAGGGTCTTAATTAGTTCGTTATCGAGTTGACCCGACACTACTAGAAAAAAGCCTTTTAGCAACGTTTTTAGCGACGCATTTAGCGACATATTTTAAGTCAGCGACATTATTAGCAACTTCAAACAGCTAGTCGCTGTAAATGAGTCGCAAATTTTTGCGACATGTAAGTTACGTCGCTAATGGTAGCGACAAGTATAACGACATGTTATAACATGTTGCTAAAATAATAGCGACATCACTAATTTAAATCGCCATATGCGTCGCAAAGTTTCATAAATGTCGCTAACCAAGTCGCTATACGCATCGCTATATCTAGCAATGTCGCCTTTTGAATTGCTATCTGCATCGCTATTATATAAAGACGTCGCTAGATATGACGCAATCTAAGTCGCCATTTATCACAGCACTATTTTAGCCACACAACCTCCCGTATCGCTCTTTTTCAATTGAAATCTTAATGGGCTAGACACATAAATAAAATATATATGTAATATTACACAATTGCCTGACCCAATAAGAATATCATATTTATATCTTTTATATAATAAAATAAAACCCCAAGTGGGGACTTTTCCATTTTGAAAAACTCAACCTTCCCTTATTAAGTAATATTTTTATTATTATTTTAATTATAATTTTTGATTATTAAAGATAATCATTTAAAAAGTTTAATCCTATCGTTAGTTGCATCTTATCTTTATCTTTTGTGTTTATCTTTTACTTAATGATTATCTTTTATGTTTATCTTCTACTTATGTAGTAAATCAACAAAACAAATTTAAAGATTAAATTATTTGTTTTTTAATAAATAAAAATATATCATTCAAAAAATTTTAAAAAGAAAACCCGCGCGTGCGCGGGTATTATAACTAGTAGTATAACATAGAAAGATTAGTACATGAAAGTTTTGAGATTCTATCCTACAACAATGACAAGAAATTGAAAAAAACTTGATTTAGCCCACAATGCCCAAGCTAAACCTCCATAGTTAACAATAATTAACATCTTCCTCAAACTCCATAACACCACATCTGCAATGATATAACAATAATCTGACCACAACAGTATGTTTGTTTGCTGCAGCAACTGCAACTATCTTTGACTTCAAAGAGCTGACCCTACGTGGTGTTGCTTGGGTTTCGACGGATGTATAGCCAAGTTGACCCTCTGTAAATCATAACAACATATATTGATATAAGATTATTTCGCCTATATGTTTAAAAGATAAAGTTAGTGTTCCACTTTTAATTACCTCAGTTTAAACCCCATATGAAGACCTCACCACCCTCTGTGGCTGCAACCGTGTGATGTTTAGCCGCTGCAATTGCTTTGACCCGACGATGGAATAAGTCCTCTTTTAAATCATACTGGAACATAGAAAAATATTAACAGGTGAGAACGCAAACAAATCGGAGAATAAATCAGAGTAAAAGTTAGTTCCCTTTTTTACTTTCGTGAATATTCTTACAAACTAACGACAGAAGAAACAGTTGCAGCATACATATTGAGAACACAGTATGTGATATCTCCCACCCTTCAGAATGCAACTGTAAAATAATTGCATAAGGAAAGGGATAACATTTTACCTTCACAAATGAATCAGGTGGAATCCTAAGAAGACCAGTCGCAGGCTCCATTTTTCATCACTTAAAAAGGTAACCTCGGGGTCAGAACCAGGTACTGATAACATGAACCCACAAGTTGTCAATATCCGTTGGCTTCAATGCACCTCTTGTAAAAACACAATACATCACAACTAAAAACAATAATCTCGGAAGTGTAGGTGGATGAATATTGAGTAATAATAACGTGCCTTTAACAAGGCCGAGGCATCACTCTCTCTTAGCCTCGGGGGTTTCACACGCCCTACAAACCCAAGATATGAAATCATGGATATCTCTTACTCCATAGCATTCTTCACGGATGGCTATTTGATATCTGGTACAGTATTAAAAAAAAAAAAAGAAAAAAAAAAGAAAAAAAAAATTATTCTGCTAGTAGTCTAATCAGAACGTGTGCTAGACAAACACTATAGTTGAGAGACTAAATATATTAATCCTACTGAACATAGTTTTAACAAACTTACTACTGAACATCAATATCTGGTATCAAATACAGAAGGAATAAAATGGGGGAACCGCTTAAAACTGCATACAAATAACACGGTGAGGCTATTACATATCATCATATATCAGAAAACACAAATAACTCGCTGAGGCATTTCGTCGAACACTTAGCCTACAGATACAATTCCCAAAATTGTAGTGAGTTATCATCAAATACATCTCAGTGGCTCCAGGATTCACTTAAATCTTCAGTTTCGGATGATGATTTCCTCTTATTTCCAACCTAATCCTCAATATCTTAAGCTTATCGACATTATATCAATAATGAAAGATGAATAAAAGTTACCTGTTTAGGTCAGGCATTATATCGAACAGTTAGTGTGCATGCCGAAAACGGAAAATGACCTACAAGTATTCTACAAGAGATACCACTTATTCAACAGAATAACACTACATTTTGCATCAAAATTTCACATGTATAATCATCAACAACAAGTTTCTAAACTATAACATGTCGATAACTATAAACGATAGAACATATCGAATACTTGCATAAAACAGTAGTCAACACATTAAAGCAATGTAAGCAAATGTACCAAATAGAAGATGAGATGTAATCCGATCGATTATTACCGTCAAGAGTTGATAAACTACCGGAAAAACCTGAAATTGAACCTGAAATCGATCTTTAAAAGGTATAGTTGAGTACAATCGAGAAGGCCGTGAGGTTGTGGTGTCGATACGATGGTACTGTCAGGGACGGAGCCAGAAAGAAATATGACCGGGTGCACAAATTTTTTTTAACCGTAATATAATAGAGTTAAAAAGTGGATTAAAACGACGATTTCATTAAAACAATAATAAATGAACATATTACCTTCTAATTAGTGATTCTACGATCTCCCATAGCAAAAAAACACTTACGTGCACTCTCATTTTTAATATTAATAAGTTCTTCTTTCTCTATAGCACAAGTTAAAGCGCTGTTAAAATAATCATCACCCATCCAATTACGCAAATCAGTTTTAATGATCTTCATTTTAGAAAAACATCTTTCAACCGTAGCGGTAGCAACAGACAAGACTAAAGCCAACTTCAATTAAGTACTACTTTTCATATATACTGTAACTACGACAACAATAAAAATGCCCCATGACAACACAATTGGGGTACTATTCATATTCTAATATATTGTTGACTATCACTTAAATTTGTTATCCGTATTTGTCTTAATAGAAATTGCATAGTTATTCACTTATTCTTATTGCCCTAAGCCCTTATTGATGATGATATACTATACGGAACCAACAAATTAGTCAAGATTTCATACAACTAATCAAAACATGAAAACTCTAAAAGACATAATAAACAAATGAAAGATATATGGTACGACTTACGAACACGTTTCATCTTTGTGGTGTTGGTTCAATTTTGGATTTTGTAAATTGTTAGGATGATGAATAAACTTGTTCCATTAAAAAACCTATTTCATGGGCTTTTGTGCTTTAATTTTTTAAACTTGTTTCATCTTTGAACTTTTACAAAATTTTATATTTATTTTTTATTTATAAGTATACGGAACTAAATAATACTAGAGACACATTTTAATGCACCGGGTGCATTTAAGATACATTTAATAAAAATCGATAATTTTTTCAAAAATTAACACTATATCAAAAAAAACCATGGGGTGCACGTGCACCCGCGGGCACCCCCTTGGCTCCGTCCCTGGGTACTGTGGTGATGTGGTGGCGGAGGGTTTAGGAGTAATCAGGAGTCGGGATTGAGGGTGTGATGTTGGTGTAGTTCTGTTAAAAAAAATTATGGTGCGGTAGTAATTAAAGTGGAAAGGAAAACAATTAAAAAGGATAAAAATGTCCTGGTTAAATGTCATTAACTAAGCTCGAACTTTCCCTTTAAGTTATAAATGCATTTAATAGACATTATAAGAATAGTTAAACAACGAAATCCAAAATCACTCAAGAAGATTAGGAAAACGATGTTTTGGAGGTTAAAATTTAGCGACGTGAATAGCGATTTGTTTAAGAAAGTCGCTAATATAGCTACACCTTTGGCGACATCTTTTTAGGAAGTCGTAAATTAGCAACTTTGCTAGCGATGTGGTAGAGAATGGCACAAATATGGCGACGCTTGTTGCGACACTAATTGCGACAATGTCATCTCGAAACACATCGCGACATCATTGGTGACATAGTTTGCGACGTTGATGGCATAACGACGCTAAAGCAATCACTATTAGTGTCGCAACTTTGCGACTTTAGATGGTAGGTCGCTAATTATGTCGCTAAAAGGCTATTTTCACTACAAGAAAAAGTGCATATAGTGACCAAAAATTAGTGCCAACTTTATATTTGGTCACTATTTTGGCAAAATAGTGACCATATAGTAGATGGACATTAATATTTGGTCATCTATAGACAATTAGTGACCAAGCTCAAAAGTGGTCACTAATTTCGTCACTATACATATGCGGTATAAAAAAGTGATGAACATTATGGGTCACTAAGTTTTTAAAAAGTTAATGGCGAAAAGTGCTTGTTTAAGCTTATATTGTATTAACTTATTTGTGTTTCGGCTTATAATTCATAAGCCATAAATTTTCAGCTTATTTTGAGACTTGTGGGCTTATATAAGTTTATTATAATACGATAAACTTATATAAGCCATAAGTCTTAAAATAAGTCAAAATTGGGGCTTATAAATATAAGTCGAAGTCAAATAAGGTCTTAAGCCCATATATAAGCTTAAACAAAGGAGGTGATTTGCACGTTTCTCTGCTTTTTTATTTGCACGCTTCCCTTTTTTATTTGCACGCTTCTCTTTTATTTGTACCAGAGGGTGTAAATATGATAAAAATGTGTGATGCGGTAATTAAATATGATACACGCTTCTCTTTTATTTGCACGTTTCTCATTTTTATATAAACACAACTAATAATTCTTTTTCCCCAATTTATTCTCATTTTTATAAAAAGTAATCCACACTCCTTTTTTAATCCACATATAAACCCACACGCCTTTTTTTAATCCAGTAAACCCAAACACCAGAAGTTAGGATGTAAAACCCACACGCCTTCAATTTTAATCCAACAGTATCCTTCTCATCAATTCAATTCAATTCACTCTTCAATTCAATTCAATTAAATTCACTTTATTAGTTTTGTGCCCTAACTTTTTGTGAGATCGATTGAGGTGATGTTAAGTGGTTCTGATCTTGTTCGTGGGTGGTAGCTTATGTTTAGTTGTTGCTGCTGGTGAGCTTTGCCAATTTAGTTAGGTTCGTGAAGTGGTAGCTTATGTTTAGCTGTTGCTGCTGATTGAGATCGATCGAGGCGTTCAGTTGTTGCTATTGCTGAGGTAGTTCTGGATCTACATTTTGAGCTTAATTTGGTTAAATTAAGTAACTGTGGTTAATTATGTTTAGCTTAATTAGTTTTCTACATTTTGAGCTTATGTTTAGCTTAATTTGGTTAAATTAAGTGGTAGCTTATATACAATTTGGTTATAACAATCCGGTTGTGAGTAGTGGTTGTAACTGCTTCGGACTGAATTTGGTTAAATTTTCTTATGAGTGTTAAATAAAACAATCCAGTAGGTGCTCGAACTGTTAAATATTGAATTAAAATTGACATAAAAACTCCTGTTAAGAAACAATAATAAATATATCGTATGCAATAAGATATTTTGCTTCTGAGGTTCTTTATCTAGGTGCATTTAACTATGGTTGGTAGCTCACTGGTTTAAGAGGGAGGGGATTGCGAATGATAGTCACATTTTCAGGTATGGGCGGACAATGTTGAGTGGAGCGTAAGTTGAAAAGGATGTTCANTAAGAGGGAGGGGATTGCGAATGATAGTCACATTTTCAGGTATGGGCGAACACTGTTGCCTCTAGACGGAGTGAAGTAGTTGATTTGATCTCCAATTGGATATTTATCTCACTGTCTTGCTTTTGCTTGAAAAGTTTGGGACTATAAGACGTCATAAACACATGTGTTTTGTTTTACGAGTTTAAGTTTAATTGTTTGATTTAAGTTGCCATTACATCTGTATTTTTATGATTTTATCTATTTCCTTGTGAGAGTCATCCTTCATGTATACATAATGGCATAAAATAGGGAGAGATTTAAACCATATATTAGCATAAACCTAGCTACTACAAATATAGAGCTTGCTACACTTGCTTAGCAATTGTAGTGATCTTAAACGTTTGGAGCATAGAATAGTATACTACTTTATAAAGAAATACTCATTTGGTTAAAACAAGTTAACTAAATATTATTGGTTGTATACATTGTTCTTCCACTTATGCAATTTGTTGATGTTTTGCCATTGCTGATCTTTGTTGGTGAACAGATATCTGTTGTGTTTGCTCAGTTAAGTCACTTGATTCACTTCACTTTAGCTAGCTGTTATCAGTTATGACGTATCTCTACTTCTTACTAATACAACTTTCTAATTCATACGATATAATTTGGTTAAATTTGTGTATTTTGTTGGGTGTATTGTTATAACTTACAAGTGTTTGTCAATATTTGGGATGTGATCTATCGTTGTGGATCTGCATTTTTTTAGAGTGAGAATTTTACCTTCTGTTAAGTTAAACATATGAATATGTCTGGCGGTATGTCCCTCGTATCCGGAAACTTGAATAATATTAACATTTCACCTTCTTATATACAACTTGAATGTATCAATTTTATCATGTAAACTTTATGCCCAAATTCTATTATTCGCTAGTTTTCTAGTTACTGATTTATATGAACAAATAAATATTAGTTTGTTTATCTGGTATGCATTGGTTTTTACTATGTGTAACAACTTTGAGCTTAAGTGACGGCCAATTGTTTTGTCAGTATACTGTAACATACTAACATTGACATACCTGTAAACTGGGTACTAATCGCTAGGTTTATTAATAAACACTATTAGATTACCGAATGGGCAAACATATTTAATTGGACTAGTTAGTTGTTCTGGTGTTCTGATTTATGTACCAAGGTAGTCTATGCTTCCTTCATTGTATTTCGTACTTTTGTTGTTTTTTTCCTCATATTGTAACATTTGNACTTCAGAAAGGTCGGTCATAAGTTCATGAACGAGGTTAGACTATAATGGCTTGTATGTGTGTTGCTGGTTCGGATTATAAACTATATGGTTATATAACTAGTCGAATTTGTATATAATACTAGTTAGTCGTGTTTAATGACTTTTCATTTTTTGTATATTGCTTATTTGCTTATAGACTTTGGTTATGTAAGTGAGCACCATTTGTTTTCAGGTAATTTGTGTTCTGTTCTACTAGAGCATATGGACAAGTCTTGGATGAACATAGTTCATAGGTTGAGCGACCCTAGATATGAATTAGGTGTAATGAAATTTCTTGATTTTGCATATCGTAACAAAGACAAGCGTTTAGAAATTCCGTGTCCGTGCAAAATTTGCCACAATTTTCGTTCTCAAAAAAGGACACTGTATATTCGCATTTGATGCAAAAGGGAATTTCTCTTGATTATGTAAGGTGGAAAGAACATGGTGAGGTTTCTGATGGTGAAGATGATGTAGATGATGGTGAAGATGATACATTAATAGATGAGAGTGATGATGACATAAATGATGTAGATGATGGTGAAGATGATACATTAATAGATGAGAGTGATGATGATATTAGCGATAATGACCTTGGTGATATGTTAGATGATATAGGGCAAAGTACATGGGGCGATAACTGGAAAACTAGTATTGAAAAAGATTTAGAAGCTCTTCACAGATTATTGGATGATTCACACAAAGCACTTTATTTAGGTTGTCGAACTTACTCGAAATTTTCTTTCGTTGTTACTATTTTACATTTGAAAACAACGAGTGGTTGGTCCAACAAATCCTTTGATCTATTGCTTAGTGTATTTAGGAAAGCTTTGCCAACTCCATCCTTAGTTCCAAGGAACTTTTATGAAGCAAAAAAGTACATACGTGATTTAGGATTCGGGGGACAAAAGATTCATGCTTGTGTCAATGGTTGTGTCCTTTATCGAAAGAAGTATTCTTTGCTTACCCAATGTCCAAACGAGGAGTGCAATGAGCCTCAATTTGAAAAGGATTCAAAGGTACCAAAAAGGTGCTTCGATACTTTCCTCTCAAACCTAGGCTTCAAAGGTTGTTCATAACCGAGTCAACTGCTTTAGATATGAGGTGGCATAAAGAGAAGCGGGTCAATGATGAAAATATAGTTAGACATCCCGCGGATAGTGAGGCTTGGAAACACCTTGATAGGAAATATCCTCTATTTGCCAGTGACCCACGAAGTGTACGTTTAGGGTTGGCGACCGATGGATTTACTCCGTTTGGTAACTTGAGTAGTCCTCGGAGCATATGGCCTGTATTTATTGTTCCATATAATCTGCCCCCATGGAAATGTATGAAAGACCCGTACATGTTTATGTCATTGTTGATTCCAGAATATCCTGGCATCAATATTGATGTATATTTACAACCTCTTATCGAAGAGCTTAATGAGTTATGGAAAGGTGTTGGTGCTTATGATGCACATAAAAAAGAAAAATTTACACTTCGTGCAGCCCTTTTGTGGACCATAAATGACTTTCCAGCCTATGGTATGCTTTCTGGTTGGAGTGTCAAGGGTTACGATGCTTGTCCAACATGTATGAGTGAAACATCATCTCATTACTTGACGCATAGTAGAAAAATATGTTACATGGGCCATAGAAGATTTTTGCCATCCTCAAATCGATGGAGAAAGGATAAAACTAGTTTTGATGGGGATGTTGAACCAAGGGAACCAATCACACATAAGTCTGGACGTGAAATTTTGCAAGATATTAATTGTACAATAAGTGACCCGTATCGATTTGTTAACACGAGAAAGCGTAAGTATTTAGAGGACAAGCGGGGATGGAAAAAAAAGAGTATATTCTTTAAGCTTCAATATTGGAAAGAACTGAAACTTAGGCACAACCTAGATATCATGCATGTTGTAAAAAATGTTGCGGAGAGTTTGACAGCCACATTATTCAACATTAAGGGGAAGACAAAAGACACATGGAAATCTCGTAAAGATTTGATGGAATTGGGGTTAAAGAAGAGTTTGCATCTAGAGGAATGTGGGGATTCCTTCAAAATGCCTATGGGTTGCTACCACTTTACAAAGGATGAGAAACAAAAAGTGCTACACTTTCTAGAGTCACTCAAGTTTCCCGATGGATTTTCTTTAAATATTTCGAGATGCATAAAAGATGGGGAATTTAAGTTGTCTCGCATGAAAAGTCATGACTTTCATGTCTTCATTCAACGAGTCTTACCCTTATCAATCAGGGGTTGCTTGACAAAAGAAGTTAGAGTTGTGTTATATGAGCTAAGTGAGTTTATTCAAAGACTATGCGGACGAACTATGTATTTAGATGTTCTTGAGAAGCAAGAAGAAAAGATTGCTGTCATCTTGTGTAAGTTGGAGAGGCTATTACCTCCCTCGTTCTTTGACATCATGATACATCTTCTGATTCATTTGCCTTGTGAAGCAAAGATAGCAGGTCCGCCTCAATATCGATGGATGTTCCCTTTTGAGAGGTAATCATATATTTCTAATGTTTTGATTCACTTAGCTAATGTTCATGACACTAACTAGCTCTTATTTTCAGGAAAATGCGTATTTTAAAGGGATATGTTAAAAACAAAGCTCGTCCAGAAGGGTGCATTGCTGAAAGATACCTAGATAATGAATGTCTGACTTTCTGCTCTATGTATATGAATGATGTTGATACCGTCTTCAACAAGGTTGAGCGTAACAATGAAATGGTGGAGAGTGGTGGTGAACTTTCTGTTTTTGCATGCAAAGGGCGTCCATTAGGCGGTCCCCAAAAATGTGCCCTAAGTGATAAAGAACTCGAGAAGATTCATACGTACATTTTAAATAATTGCCATGAAATGGAAGACCTAATAAAGTAAGTGCACTCCTCATAAGCTTTTTTTTGTTTTTTGTTTTTTTTTTTGGTTTAATAACATTGCTTAGTTTACTTTTTAATATAGTGAACATAAAGCTGAACTTGAAGAAAGTAGCCCTAACAAAGTGAATGAACTTCATGGCAAGCAATTTGCTCTATGGCTTCAAGAACGTGTAAGAACTACATTTGACATTTGTTATTTATGTAAAGAAAATAAAATTGAAATATAAACCTTGTGATAACAGTTAAGTTATGTTTTGTTGCGTGTTTAATTAGGCGGATACACATCTACAATCCTATACATCAGAAGTTCGGATCTTGTCACGTGGACCATCAAAACCTGTTAATCAATACACCAGATGTATGGTTAATGGGTATAAGTTCCACACCCAAAGTCGGGATTATAATAGGAAAAGTCAAAACAGTGGTGTTGTAGTGTATAGTGATCATGCGACCAATCTTATTGATTATTATGGGAAGTTACAAGAAGTATTAGAGGTGGAATACTTGGGACAAAATAAAAGAGTGCTAGTATTTAAATGTGATTGGTTTAAGGTTCATGATCAGAACGGGATACAAATTGACAAGGAATCAGGAGTTACTAGTGTGAATGTATCTCGAAAATGGTACAAAGAGCAACCATACATTCTTGCATCTCAAGCCAAGCAAGTCTTTTATGCACCTGATTTGAAATTAGGTGTCAAGTGGAATGTTGTCGAAAAACATGTTCCTCGCTCAATCTATGATGTTCCTTTACACATGGAAGATGAAGTTTATCAAGAAGAAGAGCCAAATCTGAATCCTATTGTTGATTTGAACATGGATCATGCATCCTTAACAAGAGGCAAAACCGCACTGGAGTTGGTCGATGCTTCAACCTTCTTCGTTGGTGAATCAAGTAGACAATCAAGGCGAACCCATCATGTCATGGATGAAGAGTTTATTGATGATGATGACGATTATGATGTCTACTCAACAAATTCTGATGATGATGATGATGTCGATGTCTATGCAACAAATTCTGACCATTCTGAAAAAGAGGAGTCGTTCGAAGATGATGATTATATTAGTTCAGATTAGGTTCATTTTTTAGGATCATTTTTCTTTTTTTACATTTTAAATCGTGGTAAAATATCTATTGTTACTTGGTATTTGGTAAGATGTCTTTTACATTTATATTTGTTTTTTTAGGTGATATGTGTGATACTTGTGCACTTACAGTTTTATTACATGTAATTTGAGTATTGTATTAGTGATACTTGGTTTGTAGAATCTATTTAACGGAATCTGATGATTTGTTATTAACTTCATTTAGGTTCAATTGTTGGAATAAAGGTATACAGAAGAGTAAAGCCTTATCAAGCTACTAGATGGATTTGAAAAGATGAGAGATGGAGAAGAAAATGAAGCATAAGTCAAAAGGATCTGTAAGTTTAAAGGTATACGTTTCTCTGCTACTTATTTATACCACTTGTTGATTTTTTTTTCATAATGCTCAAAAATGAGATTCCATATAAGAATTTATAGGTTCTTAAGTGAGTTTCAGTCACTTGGATACACTATGTAGACCATTTGCTGTAAATTAGAGTGTTTGGTAAAAAATGATTAGATTATGATTTTCTGATCATGTAGATTTTCTGACCATTTGCCCGTGATATGCAATTTGTATCTTGTCCAGATTGTTCATGAGGTGTTGGATTTAAGTCCATTTTGCATTTGTTATCTTCTAGACTTTGTTTACTTTCACTTTCTGCCTGTGGATCGGTTTTTAATGATGATATATTTGATTTATATCTTAGTTATATCATGGGGGTGTGCATTACCATTTCCCTTCACATTATTGATTTCGTTTCACTAATGGTTTATCATCCATTTGATTACACTTTCGTAAAGAAAAGAAATATATGCATCGATCTGATCCTCAATCAGATTAATAACGGGACGGTTTTAATAAGCCTTGTAGTAAAAGTGAGCTCTAAACTCCAGGTAGGTTACTTGCAACCCGTTGAGTAAAATACTAATTGTGATCAACGGCAAATGACTCCTTGATATTGTATGCTAGTGCATTGACCAAAGTTAAATACTAAATCATGTCTTATTTTGCAACACTTAACTTAGGTGCGTTTCCTAATATTCCATAGGTAGGAGATCGTGGGCTTTCAACTGTAAGAGAACATACTGTGGTGTCTGGTGGTGTTCATGGACCTGGAAAAGGAATATTGAAAAGACCTGGTCTTCAAAAATCAAGTACCAGTCATCGTGGTAAGCCTATTTATAAAGCACATATAAATTTTATATCTTGGAACCTATTTATAAGCCTAAATGAACAGTCCATGTTGTATCATTATTTTTCTACACTTTGTTTTGAGTATATCTGATTATATTTACTCAAATCATTATGCAGGTTATGTGGCTCAGACCCAAGGTATTGCCAGTGATGTTCCTTCTACCATTTTCTCAAAACCCGCCATTTCTGAGAAAGCTTCTCTAGGTGGAAAAGCCTCTCTTCAACCCAAACGAGCACCAATTACTCAAGAGGAGATCAACGCCATTATGGTAGGCAATATCAGTTTTGCTGTTTTGGATATGAAATGTTAGATAGTTTCTGGACATGAAGTTTTCACAACCCTTGTTGATCTGCAACCAGCACTAGCATTAGCTCATTATTTGTGATTGACCTACTTAGCCATCCTTCATTGTTGTATGTCAAGAACAGCTTTCAGATTCTTATCTGTATTGTTTTTTTCCATTTAAATATTATCTGCTGACTTCAAACTGCTTATTAAGCAGTTTTAGATAAGTAGCTGAAACACTCATTATTCCACCAGCTAATGGCACAAAATCGATGGCAAGAGAAACTCATATGGTGAGTAGTCGATTAACTGATTTATGTTTTCTTAGATTTAACCTGAATTTGTATTTAAGTAACGGGCAGTTATGGAAATTTCACCATTATCTAATTTCCATGTATAATATCTTTGAGTTATATACTTATGCGTTGGTTATGACAACTGATATGAATTTGAAACAGAGAACAAAGCAAGGAAAAACAGTGACGGCTATCGGAGGATTTAAGATATGTCATTTTTCAGAAAAGAAGAAAGCAATGGTCAATGACAAGGCTGCTAAACTTCTGGTCATTTTCTATTCCTGCCTACTTAGCATATTATTAGTGTCGGTGCATATGTGGTTGGACATAATAAGTTGTCTTGTCGTGCAGCTTGATCTGGAAAATGAGGAAGCTAATTCTTCCTCTACACCCGCAGAGATTTGTATACAAAAACTAGGTTATATCCCGGGACATTTAAAGGGACGATCAGCATCTAAAAGGAATATTTTGGCAAATGAAAGTTTACAAAGGGAACTCCAGTTAGAAAAGGAAAAGACAGAGAAACTCCAGATACACATTAACAAAATGGAGAAGAAGCATAACAAAATGGAGAGGAAGCATAACAACCTTAAGCAAAAAGTGGATTACTTGATGAAACACTTGCCCCACTTATCTGAATGGCAATCTCAGGTACACTACCTTAAAATATTATTTATGTGAAAATATTATTTATGTTGAATTTGAATACTAGATCGACTTTCTACAGAGTCCGTAAACAGTGAATTTGAATGTAAGCGATTCTCTAATTTAGTTTGCAATGTCACACTCTTAAAAATCATTATACACCCATCTTTTGGTAATCCTTAGTATAAATCATTACACGAGTTTAATCTCTGACTGTAGACCTTTAAGCACAGTTCATGTCTGATTTGACTCTTGTGCCGATATGCTTGTAATATGTATTACTAGGCAGACTTTGTTTTCTATGTGACAGGAAGATAATATTTGGAATCACAGATATAGGCACGACTGGGAAAACCTCATACCTGTTTTAGATATAGACACGACTGGGATAACTATAATAATATGATATATAAGAGTAGATATCAATGATGGATTACCATAGCAAAGTTTAAGAGTCATTTTTAGATGTAACTGGAGGTAAAGAAGGAAAAATTTGCAATACTCTGCTTGGTGTGGTCAGCTATTGCTGTTTGACTTCACTTTTATTACATCAGCTTGGATTGTCTCGTGAAATAGCAAAAAAACGTTTCCACGCATTTGTAATATTGTGCCCTAGTATGTAAACATTTTGCTAAAAAGACTGGAGTGGCTGATATTTAATTTTGGAAAAAAAGACGTATGTTGCAATTGCATGCCCCAGTTAATTTTCCTGCTTCGTGTCAATAAACTGAGGTAGTTGCTGTTTGATGGTATTCTATGGCTGTTTGTACCGTTCTGTGTAGGTCTGAACTAAACTAACTACACTTGGAAATTGCATATTATAATTCAATTTTCTTTTTCTACATGACCTGGCTGTCAACTGGTTCCTATGGCCATGATATGTCCTGTTGTTATAATAGCTGTAATCTGGGTAATTAAACTGTCTCATCTTCACGAAAAGTGTGATCATGTAAGATAAGTTGGACCAGAAATTAATATAAGTTGCAGGTTTATTCCTGGAGTCTTCTCCTGTCCTCTGAACTATTTTTATATCAGTATGTGACGAAGAGGAATAATAATGTTTTCTAGCCTGGTGAAGCTTTATTCCTAGTATAAAAACCTCGAAAGGGTTTTGCATAGTAGATGTTTGTGTTAAAGGATGACAATAGGATATATCCTCTTTAAAGCCAGTCGCAACAGAGATATATCCTCTTTAAAGCCGTTGTTTACCTTTGTTTCATTCTTTGTTTCATGCTAGGGGCAAGAAAATGAAGAGAATGATGGATCTGATGATGATGATGATGGGCAAGAAAATGAAGAGTATGGTGAATCTGATGATGACGATGATGGGCAAGAAAATGAAGAGAATGTTGGATCTGATGATGACGATGATGGGCAAGAAAATGAAGAGAATGCAGGATCTGATGATGACGATAATGGGCAGGAGCATGAAGATTTTATTTGACAAGCAACGGCAGAAATTTTTATGTAGTATTCATGTCAATTGATAGAAATGGAAGTCTCGGATGGGGAGTTTGCTACTGAAGTTTATTACCCAATTCTGAAAGACTCGTAATTTTTCTTTTTTCTTTTATTGTGTTAGACATAGAACGTTGTCCTAATTGTGATGATGGTCATTGTTTGTACTTAATGGAATAGTTTTGATTTTAATGGTAATTTTCTTGCTTTTAGAAGAATTTTGATTTATTTGGTAATTTTAATTTATAAATCCAGCAATATTGGTTGGTAGTCGGGTTTTTGTTGAAGACCACTAATTTGGTGTCTACGAGACCATGGTTAGTGTCTACATATGTTGGTCACTAATCAGGTCAAAATAGTGGTCACTATTTTTGGTCACTAATCTGGTCAAAATAGTGACCATTTATCACTTTAATGACCATAATAAGTGACCAAATAGGTCGTCACAAATTTGAATGACCACTTTTAAGTGGTCACTATTTAGTGACCATATTCAAATGTCATCACTACTACCTTTTGTGACCGACTTTTAGTGACCACGAGTGACCACTTTGATATGGTCACTAAATCAGCTTAGTGACCAAATATCTACTATTAGTGACCATATTCGTGTCGTCACTGTAGGCACTTTTTCTTGTAGTGCCTAAAGCCTGTTTTGGTAGGAGAACGAGTTGAGCCGTTAGTAAAAATGGTTGAACAAAGAACCAAATGCTTAGTCCGGTCGACATTTTAAAGGTTACCAAGTTAATGTTAAAGCCAATAGTTATACCCCGACAATAAAGGGTGCAAAACTAATAATACCATATTACCATGTACTCCATAATAAATATCTTTTTCTAAAAACCAACCAAAGCAAATTACTCAAATTAGCAAAATACCTAATGAGCGTGATTCGCGTTGACAATTTGGATCATTTGTTTCTCTCCTTTTTTGTGCAAAAAGAACAATGCATTAACTATCTCAGGAAAGTAAACTAGGCGATGTCGTTCTCCATGATTAGTACCCCTTAATTATACCTAAGACGCTTCTTCATTTAATTAAAACTGTATAATCTAAAATAGAAACCAATCCTATGAATTTTGTGTCACAATTCCTACACCTAACAAGTTGGCTGTTAATTTGTTATCATTTTGATATGGAAATTCATTTGTATACATTAACTTTTGATTGACACATATAAATTCATGAGAAGTGATTGGGAGACCTAAAATTCATGCCTAATCTTATGCCTAAATCTATGTGGCAATGACTCATTGGTTACATTAACCGGGTCCACTTCTTTACTAATCAATAAGGTATTGACACATAGGTTAGGCATTAACCGGGTCTACTTCTTTACTAATCAATAAGTTTTTCCTAAATTCATGCATTAAAAAGTTTTCTTGTACATATTTTAACAAATTACCAATCTCTACTACTAGACACCAAGATAACAAAAAACGACATTAATTTTTTCAATAATCAAAAGCTACATAGCGCTCAAGTGTATCTACGAGCGCAAAAACCATTTGCGCGTTATTTTGCATGTCGTTATTATTTGTTGACTAATTAATAAAAAAGAGCCTAATCGCGCAAAACCATTTGCTCGCCACCACCATTTGCGCTACGACTTGTTTGTCCTATCATCATTCGTATAAAAAGAAAAAAAATGTGTGAGTAGTGGTTTGTAACTCATTTAGTATGGTTTCACCAGTCAACCATTTAATATAGCTTCTACGTATTTTATCATTAATAATAATAATAATAATAATAATAATAATAACAATAATAATAATAACAATAACGTTATCATCAAGATCTACCAAAACATTCATCTTCAACCTCTCAAAAACCTCTAAATACATTAATTAGTTTGTAACGAAAACCACATATTCTTTGTAGGGCTAGTTCAAGTTTTAGTTTTGTCCCCGTCCGAAAATTAGGTGTTCTTTTTAAAGTTTTCTTCCATCTTTTGCGCGCATCTATTGGTCCCCATTGGTTTTACAAATTATTCCATTCATTTTACATGAAATACCAAGTTTGCTGAGACATTCACATGTCAGCTAACATACTAGGTCTCTTCTTTAAATGATTCTTTAAATGATGAAACGCACAAATGAGAGGGCGAGCAAAAACTTTTGCTTGTACTGTCACATGTCAACTTACTAGTTTATCTAAATTAAATAAATATAACACAAAAATAAAAGGGCGAGCAAACAATAATCCACGCACTGTCATGTGTCACCTTCTTGGGGGTGGCAACCTTTTCGGTTTGGCCACTCGGCAACCCATGCCGACCGGCAACCAAGAAAACCAGTCACGCGGTATGTGTATTTCGGCAAGCTAATCGGTAACATATACCGAATCGGTATGGCATTTGGCCAAAAAAAATATGACTGTTGCACATTTATTAAACTAGCCGTTTGAGGCGTTTTTCCAAATTTTTTTCCCCTTTAAATATTCACTTTCACATCTTAAGTTATTCACACCTAATTCACACATCAAATTACACAAACAATTCAAATTTTATTAACCATGTCATCATCTTCTTCATCCTCGGATGAGATAATTATTCCCCCCGCCTCATCGGAAGAATGGTTATCCCGTAGTACCTTCGAAACCTTTTTAGCCGCGTACGAAGCTCTTAAAGACACGACAAGCTCTACCGAAACTTGTGGGGTATGTCAAACGTTTTCGTGAAAGAGCTTTAGAAACTCTATTGAATGACTATTTCGTTGAAGAACCAAAGTTTAACGAAAGCGTTTTTCGTGATCATTTTCGTATGAGTAAAACCTTGTTTTTAGAAATTATTGGTGATATTGAAGCCCAATTCGAATGGTTTCAAGCGGGTCAAGACGCGATGGGATAGAATAGTTTCACGCTGTTACAAAAATGCACATCAGCCATTCGGCAACTCGCAACGGGTGAACCTCCGGATAGATTTGATGACTATTTAAACATGGCATGAAGAGCGTCAGGTTATTATTTTATTTTAATTTTTTCGTTATTAATTTTTTTAAAATTGTTTTTGTTTTTATTTTTTTTTAAAAATATTTCGTTATTTATTTTTTTTAATTAAAAGTTGTCCTTTTTTTTAGGTGAATGCCTTGATAAATTTTGCGATGCGATTATAATGTTATATGGCCGAAAGTTCTTACGTAGGCCGACAACCCATGACGTTGCACGGTTATTCGAGGCACATGAAGAAAAACATCACATTCCTGGAATGCTTGGTAGCATTGATTGTACACAACTCGTTTGGCGAAATTGTCCTAGATATTTGAGAGACCAATATAAGAGAGGTGATCACCAATACCCGACTATTATGCTTGAAGCAACGGCTTCATATGATTTGTGGATTTGACATTCGTTTTTTGGTCCTTCCGGTTCACACAACGATATCAATGTTTTGAATCAGTCTCCATTGTATGTTACAGAGCGAAATGGTACGGCGCCAAACAGTTCATTTTATTTAGGTGGATGGCTTTACAAACGTGAATATTATCTTACCGATGGAATCTATCCTAAGTATTCAACACTTGTTAAAGCATATCCGTATCCCACTGACCCGAAGGAAAAGAAATTCAAGAAGCTACAAGAGTCTGCAAGAAAGGATGTCGAGCGAGCTTTTGGTCGTCTGAAGGGAAATGGTTTATTCTCAGTCGTCCTCTACGGGCTATGACCGTTGCAAAGATTCAACAAATCGTTTATACGTGTATTATATTGTGCAATATGATATAAAAAGACGATGAGATGGCAATAGCGGCTCAAGACTGACCATACCTCGATGACTAGTGATTTGTTTTTTCCAAGTATTATGTAATTTTCTTTGAATTATTAATAAAATTTATTGTTTTAATTAAATTGTTTAATATAATTATGAATAAAAAATAAAAAAAATATAATCAGATTTTTTTTTTGCATCATTAATGCCACTAAAAAATGAAGGTGATGTAGGCTGAATTATGAAATGTGTTGCCAATATCTTATTAGTTAATTTTGCTTGATGTTGAATTATGGTGTGACAAGGTTGCCACCCTCTTATTGAATCTAAATAACAAAAAATTGCACGTGTGGCAATCCAAAATACCGCGTGCAATTAATTTGCGCTCACTTATTTCTTTCGCGGTCTTTTTGATAGTTTTAATTTTTTTTCTTTCTCACTGTCTCGGTTTGTTTTTGTTAAAACAGGTTTCAAAGATAGTATTTCGTAACCTGGTTTTCTATGAGTCTACTCTGAAAATTTCCACTACATGATGCATACATACCGCATGCATGCTTGTAATTAAATTGTTGCGTGCAAAATAATACCTCATGTGAAAATCATCTCTTTATTGATACCTAGATACCGTTACGTACTTATCATTCTTACATATTTGTAAATATAAAATTATAGGATTCATGTATTACATGATACAATAACTCAAAACGGAAAAGAATAATAGGGATGATATAGAAATCCGACAACTATAATTAATTAATTAATGTGCGTCGACAACGAGTTTTCACCGCAATATGTGGTAACATTGTACTTCGATGTCACGTGACAAAGTGAATTGGATCACGTGCAATGTTGTGAGAAATGGATTACAAGAGAATTTTAAAGTCGTTCATCAAACACGGGCAAATTCCCACTTTACACGCTCGAAAGAAATTATTCATTTTGGTCGTGAATATACATGTTAAGCGGTTTTTTTTTTTTTTTTTTTTTTTTTTTTTTTAATAATTTTGTAGTTAATCTTTTATATAATAAAAGAATTACATCATTTCGGAGTTTTTTTTGAAAAAACAATCTTAGTGGAAAAAAAAATTGGACCAATAGGAATGCTCGATTTTGACACATAGGCGAAACCGAGCAGTATGATTGGAAAATAAAAAGTCAAAATTGAATTGATTTTGGTCAAACTTTAATAAATTTGGTGAAGAATTTGATTGAGGAAAAAAATACATAAAAATATATGTACCAAATTTATGAAAATAAAAACTTAAAAAAATAGGAGGTAATTAATAAAACATTGGTGGTTGAATTTTAAATATATTATATGGAGTTAAGTGTAAAATTATAAATCTCCATGTTTTTTGATAACTTTAGATAATAAACAAATAACCCCTTACACTTTATA
>LBNU01038847.1:2625-36771 GCA_014162995.1 Artemisia annua
AACCCGGTGCTGGTAAAGAAGCCGGATGACAGTTGGAGAATGTGCATCGACTTCAAGAATCTCAATTCATCCTGCCAAAAAGACTACTACCCCCTACCCGAGATCGACTGGAAGATAGAGTCAGTAATGGGGTTCAAATACAAATGCTTCCTCGATGCATACAAAGGCTATCATCAAGTCCAAATGGCGAAAGAGGACGAAGAAAAAACCGCCTTCTACACAGATCACGGAACTTACTGTTACGTTAAGATGCCTTTCGGATTAAAGAATGTCGGAGCAACATATCAGAAACTGGTAGATACTGCCTTCCAGTCGCAGATCGGCCGAAACTTAGAAGCATATGTGGATGACATGGTCATTAAAAGCCGTACGGAGAAGGAGCTGCTGGCCGATATTTCGGAAACGTTTGATAACCTCCGAGAGATCAATATGAAGTTGAACCCTAAAAAATGTTCATTCGGAGTAGAAGAAGGAAAATTCCTGGGGTACATGGTAACTTCAGAGGGAATCAGAGCGAACCCCAAGAAGACTAGAGCAATTGCCGATATGCAATCACCAAAGTCTCTCAAAGAAATGCAAAGCCTAAGTGGCAAGCTGGCCGCCCTAAACCGCTTTTTGTCTAAATCAGCCGAAAGATCTTTGCCTTTCTTCGAAACACTCAAAAATATCACTAAGGAGAACAGGGATGAGTATCGATGGACAGAAGGAGCCGAAAGGGCCTTTCAAGAAATGAAGAAAATGATTCTAGAACTTCCCTGCTTGACAACACCAACACGTAAGGAAGACCTATATCTGTACCTGGCGGCAACGAAGGAAGCAATAAGTGGGGTAATACTAGTAGAAAGAGACGGACGACAGAAACCGGTGCATTATGTGAGCCGAACGCTACATGAAGCCGAAAAGAAATATGCTCCGGTAGAAAAATTGGCCTTGGCACTCTTGTACTTGTCCAGAAGGTTAAGAAGGTACTTCAAAGCCCATCCTATAAAAGTCATAACAGACCAACCCATCAAGCAAATACTTAGCAAGGCAGAGGCTTCCGGACGATTGGCCAAATATACCGTAGAGCTAGGAGCCTACAACATCACTTATCTGCCTCGGAACGCAATCAAGGGGCAAGTCTTGGCTGATTTCATCAACGAGATACCCATCGGATCATCCGATCGAGGTCCAAAAGCGGGGGGTATGGAGATATATGATATATCTCAACCTGAAGAATGGGTACTATATACAGACGGAGCATCCAGCAAAAAAGGTGCCGGCGCAGGGTTGGTACTAATCAGTCCGAACAAGGAAGAGTACACTTACGCCCTTCGGTTGAATTTCGACGCTACCAACAACGGAGCGGAGTATGAAGCACTATTAGCAGGACTGAGGATTGCAAAAGACATGCATATAAGGGCATTGGACGTGCGAGTGGATTCAAACTTGGTGGCAAGTCAGATCAACGGCGATTTCACGGCCTACACGGAGAGTATGACAAAATACCTTGCCAAGGCAAAAGAGTATATTGCTTGTTTCGAGCACTTCAAGATCAAAAATATTCCGAGAGCCCAAAACCAAAAGGCCGACATTTTGAGCAAACTGGCATCCGTAGCATTTGACCATTTGACTAAGGAGATCCTGGTGGAAGTGTTGGAAAAGCCGTCCACCGAAGAAGAAACAGTTAACACAATTGTGGAAGAAGAAGAAGAAAACTGGATGTCGCCCATCGTCCGATGTCTCAAAGAAGGAATATGGCCGGAGGACCACAACGAAGCCCGTGCCCTGCGGATGAAAATAAGCCACTACACAATGATTAATGACGTGCTGTTTAAAAAATCGTATCTGGGTCCGATGCTCAGGAGCGTAGGGCCGCTGCAAGCCAACTATGTAATCCGAGAGGTACACGAAGGGGCTTATGGAATGCATTCCGGACCACGATCCGTGGTAGCTAAACTTATGAGGCAAGGATACTATTGGCCAACAATGCACCGAGACACCAGGGAAGTCATACGGAAATGCGATTCGTGCCAGATACATGCTCCGATCCCTAAGTTGCCGAAAAGAGTATTGACCTCCGTCATGGCACCTTGGCCTTTTTACCAATGGGCAATGGATGTGTTGGGACCTCTGCCTGAAGCTCCAAGAAAGGTTAAATATGTCATCGTTGCAATAGATTATTTCACGAAATGGATGGAAGCAAAGCCGTTAGCCAAGACCACCGGCAAGGAGGTGAAAAAGTTCGTATGGGATAACATCGTATGCAGGTTCGGACTACCGAAGATAATCGTCACTGACAATGGGAGTAATTTCATCGGCGACCCGTTCAAAAGTTGGTGTGAAAAATTAAACATCACCCAGATTAACACGGCCGTAGCGCATCCGCAAGCCAATGGACTAGTAGAAAGGGCCAACAAAAGTTTGATGAAAGGGTTCAAGTCGCGGCTAGGACGAGAAAGGGCCGGATGGGTTGATGAGTTACCAAACGTACTGTGGGCATTCCGAACCTCGTTGAAAACTAGCAACGGAGAAACACCCTTCAGCTTGACCTACGGAAGTGAGGCAGTCATCCCTGCCGAAATAGGCATGCCTACCTTCCGAACCATGATGACTAACGCCAGAGACAACGACGATGAAATCAACTTGAACCTGAACTTACTGGAGGAACGACGGGAAATGGCAGCAATAAGGGAGGCCAAGTATAAAAAGAAAGTGGAACAGTACTATAACCGAAGGGTTCGTCCCGAAGCATTCAAAATAGGAGATTTTGTGTATCGGAAGAATGAAGCCAGCCGGGTAGAAGACCAAGGAAAACTAGGACCTAACTGGGAAGGCCCCTATCGGATCATAGAAGCATATCAGCACGGCACTTACAAGCTCCAGACTATGGATGATGTGGAAGTGCCCCGAACCTGGCACGCAATTAACCTAAAGAAGTGTTTTATGTGAGTTCCAAAGAATTGATGTAAGGCCCAGTGCCATCGTTCTGTTTTTTCAATAAAATTACCTTCCTATTTGAATTATGTTATGAAATTGCTAAGTCAAACATCAAGGCCAGGTGCCGAATGGCACAAGTTGCCCGAACCATAAAACCCCAAGCGGGTAATAAGGCCAAGCGCCGAATGGCACAGGTTGCCCAAATAACTTAAAAACCCCAAGTGGGTATCAGGCCAAGCGCCGAATGGCACAAGTTGCCCGAACCATAAAACCCCAAGCGGGTAATAAGGCCAAGCGCCGAATGGCACAGGTTGCCCAAATAACTTAAAAACCCCAAGTGGGTATCAGGCCAAGCGCCGAATGGCACAAGTTGCCCGAACCATAAAACCCCAAGCGGGTAATAAGGCCAAGCGCCAAATGGCACAGGTTGCCCAAATAACTTAAAAAACCCCAAGTGGGTATCAGGCCAAGCGCCGAATGGCACAAGTTGCCCGAACCATAAAACCCCAAGCGGGTAACAAGGCCAAGCGCCGAACGACACAAGTTGCCCGAACCATAAAACCCCAAGCGGGTAATAAGGCCAAGCGCCGAATGGCACAGGTTGCCCAAATAACTTAAAAACCCCAAGTGGGTATCAGGCCAAGCGCCGAATGGCACAAGTTACCCGAACCATAAAACCCCAAGCGGGTAATAAGGCTAAGCGTCGGACGGCACAAGTTGTCCGAGCCATAAAACCCCAAGCGGGTAACAAGGCCAAGCGTCGAACGGCACAAGTTGCCTATCGATAAAAACGCCCAAACGCCGAAAGGCATCAAGATTTCATACGTACAAAAAATAGAATGAAACCAAGAGAAAATGCAATAATTATAGTAATAACACTAACAAACAAAAGAGAAAGGATGAAGGATAATTAAGAAAAGCTATTCATTCATTCAAAAGGCCCATTACAAGGCGATTACAATACTTGGCGACCGAAAGGCCCCGAAAAAGGAAATCAGCATAACATAAAGGTTTACAAAAAATCCGGAATACCTAAGTTCCTAACGTAAACGGGAGCGCCAAGATCCATGCGCACTACCACTATTACATCCGAATAAGAGAAAAGCTTCACAAGGAAGTCCGGAATGCTTGAGCCCATGGTCTAAATGGAAGCATCCGGATTCCAAAGTCCAACGACCCAAAGATAAAACCATGTTAATAAAAAGATTCACATAGAACTCACAATACCTTGATCCATAGTCTAAATGGAGGTATGAGAATCCTATAAACAAACAATCACCTTCAAGAAAGAGATGGAGTAGTGTCAGGAGCAACGAGGTCTTCAGGAGAAACATTCTCAGCAAACGGGCCCTCCGTGTCAACTCGGCTTTGCGACCCTCCGGAACCCATATCGGAAGCATCGACAGGAGGGACGATGGTTGATTCGGAAGGAGCTGGATCCGGGAACATCTGCACAAGCTCCTTGAAAGATCTGAAGCAAGTCTTACGAATCCTCTGAATGAACGGATATTCCTGAGTGAGAGCTTGATCGTATAAAGACCTGTACTTCTGATCAGCGTCCATGTCCAGGTCCTCCACACCTTCTAAGGCTTTGGCTGCATCCTCCGGCTCCAATCCCAAGTTGACTCCATCAATAAGCCCAGACTGATAATACAAGTTGAAGGGCTTGGCCAAAGCATCCCTAAATTCGTGGCTGCTCAACAGGCGGCGGACAACCTCCAGAATAAACTCATTGACCACCCTGTTTTGATCAATCTCTACATTTCCGGAAGAAATGGCCAAATCTTGCTTCTCCTTAAGAAGCTCCTGGTAAGCCATCTCCTCGGCCTTCAAAGCCGACTGGGCCTTGGCAAGCTCCGCCTCCAAAGAGCTGATTTTCTCAGCCTGACCCTTCGAAACTTCCCTCCAATCTTCCTTCTCCTTCTCCAAATCTGAAATCCTCCCGTTCAGACCCTCCCCCTTCGATAAACACCTGGCAGGTTCAGACCTCAATCTAACCAATTCCTCTGGATCTCCCGCGGCACACCCGGCATGATCAACTTTTAACTTGTCAAGTTCTCCTTGAACCTCCTGCAACTTCTTCTGCTCATCCTAGGATTTGCGATCACATTCTCTATGAGTAACGGCCAATTTGGCGTGATCGTCACTCAGATTCTCGAAACGAAAGAGAACATCCGCAAGGCACGAAGCAGTCTTCCCCAGAAACAACCAAGAGCGATTGATGACCTTATTATCATCGTGAGCATCCAAGAACTTCTCCTCTCCGGGAGTTGCAAGGTGAATCATCATGTCACGACAAGTGCTCGCGTTGTTCATCCTATCCCCTCTCTTCACCGACCAGTCCAGGACGAAAGCCTCGTCGGAGGAATCAGCCTCTATATCCACATTCTCTTCCTCAACAACCTTCTTGCCCAGAACGGAGGAACCTGCTCTCGAACCACCTAAGATGCCAGAAAAAACGCAAGTTATAAAACGAAACGATAAACGAAAACAATAGAAGACATTAAAACAATTCCGCGATATACCAGCTTCAGCACTTCCGGAAGGCATGACCAGAGGAATTGAGCGGATTGGATTTGGGTTAGCAATCTCAGTAGAATCGAGATCAACGACTTCAATATCCTCCATAATTTTGCTCTTCTTCTCCAGACGAGAANTGGTTAAAATTGGTTGATTTTGAGTTTTTGTTGGGTTTTTGATAGTGTATGTGTGGAAAGTGAGAAGTCATGTGTAGGGTTGGTGGGGTAAGTTTGGGGAATTGTCAAAAGTGGTCCCTCCATGTTTTTTATTATTAAAAACTGTTTTTTTGATCCAATAGTCCTGATTGATCCCTTGGTATGTGGCACTTTTTGGGTTTGCAAAATAAAGTGCCTCATCTATATCTATACTACTTATAATGGAGGAATGACTCTCTTTCCAAAAAATTCATATGTATAAAAAATGATGCATGGTTTACAACACTTTAAAGCAAGCAATTTTCATAATTACAACAACCAAAGCATGGTGTACAACAAAAATTAGCACTGAGCGAAATTCAGACCAAAATCCTTACAATTATACATTAAATAACATTAAAAACACCCCTACACCCAATATTACAATCATTTAAAACACAAAGCACAAGTATGTAAAGCACAATAATTTTAAGGTCAACAATATATTCAACACATATAATTAATACACTAATTAATTCACCTCTTCACCAAAATATACAATCATTTAACCATAATGCACAAGCTAATCAAGCTACTAAGCAAAGTACTTAAAAATAAAGCCATTAGGCTCCGCACAATGGTCGGTCGACCGGACCGGTCGCCTCTGCGCTGACCGAGTCGCCGCCACTGCAACCACAAAATCGATGAAGGTCATACGTTAATAAAGATGAATCTGTGTGGTTTTATACTTGCGTGTATGTGGAGAAGTGTGACATGTGTTTCATTTTTTTGAAGTGAAATAGAATAGAACATAGATGATTATGTTTTTTTTTAGATATAGGGACGTATTTTGACTGTGAATTAAATAAGGTGGTGGATTAGGGCTATGGAGGTATTTATATAACCCTAAAAAAANGCAATCATCCCTAGCCATTAACTTAAATGACAGAAATACCCTTACATGATATGCACGTTGGGTATTTATCTGGTAAAACTAAAGACCTTTTTTTTAGAACGACAATTTTAAGATTTAACTATCTCATAATATTTATACCACAAATCTATCTCACATGTCCTAATTAGGATTTGAATCCATAACCATTTAGTTAATGAGCTTCTCTGTTGGCGTATGTATCCTTCGGATCATATCCGAAGGAAAAAGACTAGCGTTCGGACGGAGTCGAACCACAGCCGGACGGGACGAGCCAAATCCGAACAGAACGAGCCAATCCACTAAACCCTGACATCCGAAGGGCTACATGCCTCCCGGATGACTCTACCGTCCGGACATGCGATAATTACGCGGATCTAAGTACGAACAAGTACACAAAGTACATGATAGTGGAGCATAAACTAGCGAACACTAAGGGATTAAGTACAAGCCAACCTGGCACCTCACATAAACTGCCTATAAATAGTGGAGAAATCCTCTTGCAAAGGTTAACTAATTTTCTACTCTCTCTTATCTACTTATTTTCACTCTTTATCTCTCTAGAGCTTCTTACTTACTCTCACGCCGGAGGTTGGTCCTGGGATACATTCCCAGGACGAGTCTAACGGACGTTTCTGTCTTACAGGTGACCGAAGGACAGAGATAAGCCGGAGAGTTCTTTGCGAATCCGAAGGACAAACTACAGTCCGAAGGATTCGTTTTGCTTGTTCGAGGTAGACGCAAGATTTTACCTCAAGAGTTATAAATCTTCTTTACTTTTAACGAAATGAAGTTGATAGCTTTTCTAAAAAGAAACAATGTCCAAAATATTTATGTTATAAATTACTTTTAACAATAAATATACAGAGAATTCATCAAAATAATATCTATACTACTTATAATGGAGGAATGACTCTCTCTCCAAAAAATTCATATGTATAAAAAATGATGCATGGTTTACAACACTTTAAAGCAAGCAATTTTCATAATTACAACAACCAAAGTATGGTGTACAACAAAAATTAGCACTGAGCGAAATTCAGACCAAAATCCTTACAATTATACATTAAATAGCATTAAAAACACCCCTACACCCAATATTACAATCATTTAAAACACAAAGCACAAGTATGTAAAGCACAATAATTTTAAGGTCAACAATCTATTCAACACATATAATTAATACACTAATTAATTCACCTCTTCACCAAAATATACAATCATTTAACCATAATGTACAAGCTAATCAAGCTACTAAGCCAAGTACTTAAAAATAAAGCCATTAGGCTCCGCACAATGGTCGGTCGACCGGACCGGTCGCCTCTGCGCTGACCGAGTCGCCGCCACTGCAACCACAAAATCGATGAAGGTCATACGTTAATAAAGATGAATCTGTGTGGTTTTATACTTGCGTGTATGTGGAGAAGTGTGACATGTGTTTCATTTTTTTGAAGTGAAATAGGATAGAACATAGATGATTATGTTTTTTTTTAGATATAGGGACGTATTTTGACTGTGAATTAAATAAGGTGGTGGATTAGGGCTATGGAGGTATTTATATAACCCTAAAAAAAGTATGGTTTCATCAAGTGATGGGGTTTATAACTTGTTGGATTATAGTTGGACTATACAATTCGAAAATTTGGACTAATATAGGCTGTGAAATGGGATTGATGTGCAATAACCGAATTTTTTGGTTAATAATGGGTTACGAAAGGTTACAAAGAGTGATATTGATCAACTAATAGAAGATGATGCATTAATGACTTGAGCTATTTATTTTCACGCAAAAAGTAATGATTTGCTGCGCTATAATTAATTAATTATTGATAATATATTTATAATGTTATTTTTTTAGATTTATTTGAAAACGTAATAAGCTGATACATTTTTATTGTACAGGTCTTTTTTAATATGTGGTTAGTTTATTTGGATCATTATTTTCTTGTGTTGGTATTGTGTATATAAGCTTTTTAAATATTTTTGTGAAACGTGAACACTTTGGTCAAATAAAACATAATATTAAAAAACAAATTTATTATATAACATATCTAGAGCTAATCTTACAAGAAAATGCTAAAAAATGATATATAACTATTATTGCTTAAATTTATTTTAATTTAAATTATTATTCATTTGTATGGTAATTGTTATAAAAAATAAAAAAATGTAATCGAACAATATTTGCTCGCCACAAAATATAGTCACAGGGTACCCACCGCTGCATCGCGCGGGTACCCTGCTAGTCATTTTTTGTGAAGAATTGTAGCCAATTAGCTATAAAAATTGTAGCTAAGCTATCCTATTTTTAATTTATAAAATTCTTGTGGCTTCACCCTCCATTACACTCATTTTGTGGTGATGGTGCAAATATAAGAAATGACCGATTAAACATGATGTCATTAATAAAACGTGGTAGTCAATGCTAGTTGTCATTATAATCTTTTGACAAAAATGCACCGTTGGTCTCTGAACTTTCCACAAAGCATCACCATGCACCCTAAGTTTTTAAAAACGTCGTCATGCGTCCAAATCTTGAGAATTTTAGGCCGAATGCGTCCCTTGATCATTTTTGTCTTGGTCAATGCTCATTTTTTAGTATATTCCCAAGGGTATAATAGGCAAAACACATTTATAACCAAGAGTGATATTTTAGTGACCAACTATAAATGTGTTTTGCCTATTATACCCTTGGGAATATACCAAAAAATGAGTGTTAACCTCTAACTGGTCAAGGGACGCATTCGGCCTAAAATTCCCAAGGTTTGGACGCATAGCGACATTTTTAGAAACTTAGGGTGCATGGCGATGTTTTGTGGAAAGTTCAGGGATCAACGGTGTATTTTTGTCTAATCTTTTTATATAATAAAATAAAAACGTTAATAAAATAAAAACGTTACTTCAAAGCATTTAAGAAAATCAAATATTTGATTGAATACAAACTCGACTAATAGAAAAGCTCAATTTTGTCAAGTGGTAATTTGAGCCATCTAATTTATCATTAAAAGTCAAAACTGGACATTCAATTATCTCAAATTAGTTTTCAAGTAAAATATTAAAATAAAATCGCATGTGTCTAAGTTGCAAAAAGAAAAAAGAAAGTAAAAAGAGGTGTAATTTAGAAAATTTTAGTTGGAAAATGTAAAATAATGTTATATTTTGATTACCCAATACAAATTCGATCAGGTCCAAATTTTTCTAAAATAATTTTATTTTAAATTCAGTTACATGAAGTTAAGCGTAAACTTCTCACATAACATAGATCAATTGACCCAAGGTTCCAGAATAAAGAAGAAGCTCATGCCCATAGCATATTACTTGGAGCTTACGGTTCGCAAGAACAAGTAAGTAATCTTATACACTCTCTATACGTGTTTAGGTTTGAATTACATCTATTTTATGAGATCTTACTATTAGAGTTTTCTAGGTTGATATTATTTATGTTGTGCATGTTTTATGAACCACGTGTACCTCATCAAAACCCTACACAGTAATTCTTGTGGCCCGTTTAGTTTGTATACGGGTTTAGGATTATGATTTGGATTGGATTGGATTTGAATTTGGATTTGATATAGTTTTTTAATTAAATGAGAAGAGAGAAAAATATGATAAAATAATATATTATGTATGTTATATATGAATATAATTTATAAATTTAAAGTATTATTATGGTTAAATAAAAATAAAATAAAATATGATTTGTTGAGGTAAAAATTGGACCCACCTAAAATGATATACTATGATAAAAATTAGCAAGCTTAATGGGATTAGCACAAAGAAAATATTTGAGGCTCAGCTACATTTGTGAGACATAAAAAGCATACGGAGTACCAAACAACAATTTGTTTTCCATCAACCCCAAATCCAACCTCTATCCCCTCAAACCAAACACACCTCACAAACTTAAATATACAATGTTTCTTTATAAATTCAAAACACACTATAATATAATAGATATTTCATAACAAAACAGCGTGATTTTTAACAACTTTAAATAAAAGAAACTAAGATCATAATAATAAGATTCTAAACATATTTATAAAAAAAGACATAGGTAGTTGCATATTTCAAATGTAAATTTAAAACTATATTTTAATGAGATAAATATTTCTTACAAAAAATTCGTTATTTAAGTTCAACGAACAAATGATAATGAAAAAACGTAAAAGTATAATTATAAGGTATTAAATATAAAAAATGTAAATCGAATAAAAAGGATATATTTAAGATTTGAACTTAGCTTGTGTAAGTGCAAAACCATTGCAATTTGATTTACGCAACACATATGTTTATTTTCACCATATGACATGTATTCTCAAGCACATGTTAAGTTATGTTTAGGGTAAAAGCCATATATTAGCAAAGTACTTTCATAAATTTTCAAATCTACGTAAAAAAAACTTATTTTATTAATAATATAGTCATTGAAACCGGCTAATTTGCGACGATATAGTAAATATGACCTGCTGATTTAGTGAACTGACTAAAATACCCTTGTGTTCTTCACATAAATTTGCATCGTTAGTCCTTATACTAACGACCGTTAGTCCTTTAACGGAAATTCGAAATTAGATTTTTTTTTTCGTTTTCATCCGTTTTTCTTCCGCTTTCGTCCGTTTTTATTACGTTTTAGTCCATTTTTCTTCCGTTTTCGTCCGTTTTTCTTCCATTTTCGTCCGTTTTTTCTTCCGTTTTCGTCCATTTTTCTTCTATTTTCATCCGTTTTTCTTACGTTTTCGTCCGTTTTTCTTACGTTTTCATCCGTTTTTCTTACGGCCGTTAGTAAATAACTTAAATTTGGATTTGTTACTTATTCATCCGCTTTCATCCGTTTTTACACGTTTTCTTTCATTTTTGCACGTTTTCATCCGTTTTTTCACGTTTTCGTCTGTTTTTGCACGTTTTCGTTCGTTTTTAAACGTTTTCGTATGTTTTTCTCATGTATTGCATTTTCAGGTTAAAATCTCGCGAGTCTTGATGTAAAACATCATTCCAGACAACTTTCATGTTTTACATTTTTGATGATTTGGACCGAAAAATGGTCAAAATCGTGATTTAAAATCGATACAGAAACATTTTTATAAAATGTCAAGTTTTCTTTTAGTATACTTACCTAATCACAAAAAATATATATATACGAGAATGAATAGTAGAAGTGAATAGTAAAACGTATAAAATCGGACAAAAACGGATAAAAGCGGATGAAAACGTAATAAAAACGGACGAAAACGGAAGAAAACGTAAGAAAAACGGACAAAAACGGATAAAAACGGACGAAAACGTGTAAGTGCGGACGAAAACGTGTAAAATCGGTCGAAAATGGATAAAAGCGGACGAAAACTAAGAAAAACGGACGAAAATGGAAGAAAAACGGACGAAAACGGAAGAAAAACGGACTAAAACGTAATAAAAACGGACGAAAGCGGAAGAAAAATGGATGAAAATGAGAAAAAAAAAACTTTCTAATTTCGAATTTCCGTTAAAGGACTAACGGTCGTTAGTATAAAGGACTAACGGTCGTTAGTATAAAGGACTAACGATGAAAAAATATGCCACTAACGGTCGTTAAAAAAATGACGTGTCAGTCATTTTCCATATTCAGCAGGTAGCCGGTGACAATATTTACTATATCGTCGCAAATTAGCCAGTTTCAATGACTAGATTAGTAATAAAAAAAGTTTGTTACCTAGATTTGAAAATTTGTGAAAGTACGTTGCTAATATATAGCTTTTACCCTTATGTTTATTAAACACCCACACACACACACACACACACATATATATATATATATATACACACACACACACACACACATATATATATATATATATATATATATATATATATATATATATATATATATATATATATATATATATATATATATATATATATATATATATATATATATATATATATATATATATATTAGAAAATACATTTAATTCTCACTAAACATATTTACAAATTATCATAGAAAGATATAATTTTGGATTTAATAATCTCTAACTTTACTATTATATAAACTCAAATGTGTATTTTCGAGGCACATTTTAGAAGTCCCTCAATGAAATTATCAATTAGTTTAATATTATATTATTACTTACGATTTACGAACAAATATAAGTCCACAAATGTAACTAAAGGAAGAGCATATTTGTTGACAAAATGATTCTTATTCTATTTTTAGTAATTGAAATATTTATCCATCTAGAAAAGAATTCAAGAAAATCTTATGGTTATTATACCATTTTCTTAGAGTATTGGGTATGGTAAACCTGTGTTAAAACTTAACACACTGCCACGTTAGTGCCATATCAGCTTTAACCTTTTCACTTTAAGTAAAAAAAAAAAAAAAAAAAAAAAAAAAAAAAAAAACCCCATATCATAACTCACCTTAACTCAACTTTAACTCAAATATTTTCAAATTCACCCTAAACTAAAACTAATATTTCATTTAATAACTAACATAACATGTAAAACACAAATTATATTAATCATTAAACTTTAAACATACATTAAATATTAAACATTAAAACTTAAAACACGAATTACAATAAACATTAAACTTAAAACATGAATTACATTAAACATTAAAGTTAAAATATGAAATACAAAGTACGATTAATAAAAAGAATAATCTGAGACCCAACCCTCCTCCTCACTCGAAGTCTCTGATTCTTGAGGGCCAAGCCCCATTTCCCTTCCGTATGTTGTACCGTTAATTTAAGTTTGAATTTGAATTTTATATCTATCCGCCCGTTTATATTTGAATTTGAATTTTAAATATATCCCGCCCGTTTATTTTTGAATTTGAATTTGAAATATATCCCGCCCGTTTATATTTGAATTTGAATTTGAAATTTAAATTAGAATTTGAATTATAAATGGCTATAAATAACATACGAGAACACACTCTTTTTTCACACACTTCCATATCTAACCATTTTACAAAATTGTTTCATATTTCAAACATTTGAGATGAGTACTCGTTGGTGGAAAGAAGAAGAAAAATTGCTGGCTGAAGTTTGTATTGCAGTGTACCAAGACGTCTACAATGATCCCTCATTTTGGAATCGGGTTGTAGACAAGTTCAACAATGAATATGTGGTGACAATCGTACCAAACATATGCTTGCTGGTAAATGGACATCACTTAACTGTGAATGTAAAAGATTCAACGCTATTTACAATGAGGTGTGCCGTACAAGGGAGGTAAATGCCAGTGATCGTCTCGCCACTGCAAAGACCATTTTTGAGCAACGCTATGGTGGGAAAAGCTTCCAATATGTTCATGTGTGGGAGGTTTTGAGAAACCATCCCATATGGCTAGTTTATGGTTAACGGTGTTGTATGATTTAGTAACGTTTTTAACTTTTTTCGTATCGTTTTTAATATGTTGTACTGTTACTTTAAGTTTGAATTTGAATAAAATGCTTAACGGCTAGTTTCCCTTAAAATATCCTCCAACGGTTAGTTTCCCCTATAAATGCCACCTTAACAACACTTCGTATTCTCACACAAGTATCACTAATTTTAACACAAAATCTATGGCTAACGAACCAGCTGACGTGCAAAAGGCTATCCTTACCCGATTACGCAATGAACAAGAAAAAGAGCTCAAGATGATTAACAATTTGCTAGGTGAGATAACTATTATGATACAGATGCATGACCGTGCTCTAGATGTCGAAAGGTTGCGTGAGCTACCTCAAGACCCACCAGCTATCAGGGTCGGTCTAAAAACTCTATTAAGAAATGATGAAACAGATCTGCAACTTCATGTTGCCTTGAAGATGGTTAGGGAACAAGTGTTGCAAGTGTGGGAAGAGAAGTCAAATCTATATAAAAGCTTCATGAGAATTGTTGGATGATTTGTGTTTTCGTATTGTTTTGTATTGAATTCTGAATTTGAAATTAGAATTTGAATTTTAAACCAAAGGAGGTGTTTTGGAATTTTTAGATTTTTTCACATAATATAAAAGATTACAAGGGGCCAAAATGTATTTTTTTTATCATTAAAAGCAGCTTAACGCTGCGTCATTGCTTTAACGTGGCATGTTAACGTGCCGTTAACGCACACCCACGGTGTGGTTAACGCAAGTTAACGCCGGAAGGTGTGAAGGTTTAGTGTGGCGGGTTACGTGATTATACCGAATGCTCTTATGAGATAAGAGACTTGACGAGATTGGTTATGTTGTTGTCATCGTCGTCTTATGAAGATTAGGGAATATATAAACTAGCACAAACAAAAAGGGAGAGATAGTGATAAAACAACAAAAGTGATATAGGAGCTATGACCATTTAGGAAGGGGAGGTGATTTGTACACTCAACTTTGTGATTGAGACACTCAACTGTACAGACAGTTAAAGTTAAAGCACACTATGAACCTTGTACAAGTATCAAATGCACACAGTGGAATGTCCCAATCAAAAGTTTGAGTGTGCAAATCAATTCCCTTTAGGAAAAAGCAGTTGCACAATGATAATAATCCTAATATGATTCGATAAATATTAAACTAAGGATGTTTTTGGTTTATATATGATTGGTTTGAAATTTTTGTATTTGATATGAGTAAAAAGTAGAAGAAAGAAAATATATCATTATACGTAAATAAATTTAATTTGCAAATTTCTATTGCATTAAAAAACAGTTTAAAAGAAAATAAAAATAAGAATACCATAATAAAGGAGAAAAGTACAAGATTTCGTGTCTAAGTATATAAAAGGACAAGTTATATTATCAAATCTCACTATATTATACTTGTATGAATTTTATGGGCCGACTCCTTTATTTAATTCTAAAAGACTAAAAGTATCAAATCAAACTAGTGTATTTTTTGTTAAAAAAAAATAAAAAACTAGTGTATTTAGGATTTGTTCTAGTCTAATAATTCAAAAACCTTACACTTTCTAAAAAAAAATACTTAGACCCTGTTACAAGTCATTTTGGGAAGTTACAAGCCATTTATACAAAATTTGGTATGAAATTTTATCACATGACTCACCTTCAATGTGCATGTTCAATTATCAAACAAAGTCACGTGGCAATATGTTTTTGACTATAAAGCTTCTAATTGGAACATGTAGTTTCATATGAAATAATAATTAAAAAAAGGTACAAATAAAATGACAAAATAAAGAACCTATTTGTTGACAAAAGAATGCTTTGTATCTAGGTAGAAGAAAGACATACATCAATCCAGAAGATAAGTCAGAAAGATCATGCGGTTTTTATATACTTTTCCTAATGAAATACAGAAGATAAGTCAGAAAGATCATGCGGTTTTTATATACTTTTCCTAATGAAATACGGATAGAGGATATAGAAACTACAATACAAAAAAGGGTGGAGATTGATATATAACAACATGCTTAATGTATATAATAGTATTCTGTAGCACAAAGCAACCAAAAGATTGATCTACCTACGACGGTGCTATAACCATTTAAGAAGAAGAAACCGCCGACACAACTTTAATGTGTTGGGCGTCGGCTTATAAGAAACTTATATGGGCTTGAGCTTAAAAAATAAACTAGCTTATAAAATAAATTTTGTTTGTCACACAGTTTTATGAAAGCTCTTAAAAGTTATAAGCCTTCATAAGTCACAACTACTAAAAAAAGCTCTAATGAAGATGAATATTTCACATGAGAAGTGTCCATCTTTATGTTGGATTTTCTTTTGTCGTGCGACCCGGCAACTTATGTGCGACCTATGGCCCACGCCTCCTATTTGTTCAGGGCGGGCGACGTGAACTCTTATTCGATCCAGGTATTCAATTTCGCCACTGAGATGCTCAGTTGACTCCTTAACCTTGATAGGAAGATGGCTTATTCAATAATTCGTGTATAAGGGTAAGAAACTTTGAATGAACTAATGCGAATGAGTGTAAGCCTCACTGCTCAGAAACACCCAGTTAAGCCTAGTGAAACGGGCTTATAAGAGCTTAAGTTGGTCGAATTATTAAAATACTCTTTAAAATATAATGGATTACACAAAAGCTTGAAATATATCTGAATTTTTAATTTGATGTATTTTTATATGATTTAACATTAATAAACTTCAGCTTTAACTAATTCGCCAAGTAAAATTATTATAAAAATATAAGCTTCAATTTTCAGTTTATAATATAAGCCTCATCTTCAGTCCTAGCTCAAACCTCAATTTCAGCTCCATTTCACCAAATATACCCATAATAAGCTAAACAAACACCAAGACCCCGTTAACTATAAGTTAATATTACTACACATAACTAGTATTAAGTGAAGTTTAAGCGACTTGTACAGAAAGTTGACACGACAATTTTATCATATCCACATAAATTTTACAATATAAATTCACGCATTGATGTGTCATGATTGTATATGACATTATTTCTCTTTCTATAAAACTTTTTCTTTTATTAGCATCCACAAATTAACATACATACCATTATGTGAATTTTTTTTTCGTAAATTTTTTGTAACGCAGCATTTTTCATTTTAACTTCAATGTGCATTTTAATTTTACACATAATTACGTGTCAATATTATTTAACAATAGACCTTACAATTTTGAAAATGTTGCATATGAGAATAAAACAATAAAAATAATAGAACAAAAAAGAGAGCCTATTAGTTGACAAAATGGATACTTGTAACATTTTATTAGGTAAAAAAGAAGATCTAGATACATCTAGAAAAGAATTCAAGAATTTTCTTTATAGTTTTTCTATACTTTTCTTATAAAAAAAAAAAGGAATATAGAAATTAACACACACGCGAGATAGTGGTAAAACGATAACTAATATGAGATTGCATATAATTTGAGGAAATTTAGAGCGCGTTCAGTTAGAGATTTTTCTTATTTTTATTTATTTATTTATTTTTTAATTTTAAATTTTTATTTTTGTAAAAATAAGGAGAAGTGGTAAAACGATAACTAATATGAGATTGCATATAATTTGAGGAAATTTAGAGCGCGTTCAGTTAGAGATTTTTCTTATTTTTATTTATTTATTTATTTTTTAATTTTAAATTTTTATTTATGTAAAAATAAGGAGAAGAATGAGTTTTTCACAAAACGTAAAAAACGTGTTCGTATGACACTGTTTTATATTTGGAAGAAAAGAAGGAAAATTAAAAAGGAAACAAGGAAAACACAATAATATATTTTTTAGTTTCCCTTGTCAAATTAGGAAATGCATATTTTGTGTTTTGTAAAAAATATGTTGGGAATTGTTTGGTTTGAAAGCATTCTCTATTTTCCTTATTTGATACAAAACCTTTTATACAAAACAAATGTGTTTTCTTTAAACAAAACGCATCATAGTTTTTAATTGTCTAATGAACATTGTATTTTAGTGTTAACTAAGATGTTCCGTTATTACTCCTCAACTCGGATCATGGTATGCTTCTATTTACTATTTACCTTGATTTTGGCTCGTTAAACATATTTCTATATTGAAAAGTGAGATTGTTGTATCATTTAGGATAGAGTAAACGACACCGTTCGTACTTGTGGTTTGCATTGACCAACAAGTTTTGTTTCTTAACTAAAAAATGCACCATCTGTCCCTAAATGCGAAACGGTATGTATCGTAGGTCCTTCACTTTAACGGGCCAAACTAACTCCCGTTATACTCCCACACATGATACCCACGTAAGGGTATTCCAGTCTTTTCCCTCCCACACATCAAAGACGAACGGTTTATTTTGTTTTTCTTTTTTAGTTTGCATGCCTCTTCATGTACATTACCAAACCAATCTTCATTTTTTATCATCACCACCAACAATATCGAATCAAGATCTTTTCAAATTCAACTTCAACATGATAGATCATGTTGATGTTTTTGTGAGGAGGAAAAAAAAGTGGGCTCTTTAAAGTGGGATTTTTATTTTATTTTAATTCAAAATCCTACACACAACAACACTAACATGATCTATCATGTTTAACTAGAACTTTAGAGTATCTTGATCCCAAAACTAAAAACACAATTCACATGCTTATTTTTCATTATATATATATAAGTTTCTAAGAGCATAGAGACAACCGACCGCCTACATTTTCTTTGGGTATATTTGGCAAAACTAGCTGTAAGATGTATGCTGTAAGCTGTAGACTGTAAGCTGTAAGCTGTAGACTGTAAGTTGTTAGCAATAGTTGCAAGCTGTATCTTTTTATTTATAAAAGTGTTTGGTACGGTAACTGTTAACTGTAATTACAAGGTGTAAAATGACATAAAAGGACAAATCAATAACATAGACAAATGGAAAACATAAAATAAGTAATAATCGTAATCCTTTAAGGTTGTACGTCTGTAACAACCATCGACGCCGTGCATTTTATATTAATGTAGCAATATTATTGCCAATTCGTTTTATCTCATTAGATAATCCTTCATAAAAGATTTTCTGTGTTTGTTTCATGTCCAAGAATATAGAATATTTTGAATTGTCACACACTAAGCACTGAATTACTTTGGTAAACCAACATGCATTTTCTTTAAATATATAAGACAGCCAAAATTTAGTTTTGTTACTGATATAATATTCCTAAAAAAGCTTACAAAAATACTTTTGATGTTATGTAAATATTAGTAGTATTAAACAAATCTACGTGATTAAACTAATATTTGATGTTACTGTATTAGAATATCTATTTCAATATTTTATTTCATATTGAACTAAAGCTCAAAAGGTAATTTAATTTGGATATTGGAAGGGGTACGAATGTAAATTCTTGTACAAATAGCTCTTCCAATTTCTAAACGCTTGATGTATCAGCGTCTCATTTTTGAGCTATTTATTGACATTAAAAGCCTCAAGTATTTTATCCAAACAGAGCTTTTAATTGGTAGGAGATTTTTTTCAAAAACAAATAGCTAATAGCTCATAAAAAGCTTCAGAAAAGCTGCTACCAAACAGGCCCTTTCTGTCACTAATATAACCATCACAACCAACTATGGACTCTTCCACCACCGCGGTTTATGACGCTCTCACTACCAGCATCGATTCAGTTGTTTGTGTTCTGGTGAGTTTATTTAGACCCCCGTCGTTTCCTGTTTTTTCCATTGCATGAAAACCCACCACCGCGGTCTATACCTGGTAGTAGAACATGTTGGAAAAAATGGGATTGCAAAATGAGTTTTTGCAATTTTTGGACACTATTTAATATATGTGTATGTTATATATATTTATATTTCTTGGTAGCTTTGCGTTCTCCTTGAAGAGAACTTCGTAACGAGCTAAGGTATGTCCAAATTGGAGTTAATATGAATGAGATATCGTGTCTCAAAGTGAGGCACGTGAAACACAAAAAATGGAAAAGTGGATGTATCCCACATCGCCCAAAACAAGAAGTGAATGCTTGTTTATAAGGAAATCTTGGTATTTGCTTTCAAATTCCTTTAGGTGTGCTATGCTCCCACTCCTATGTGCGCGCGCGCAGGGGGGGTGCAGATTTCAGGATTTCTGGTCCAAAATGAGTTCGAAGCTTCTGAACTCATGCGGACACGAATGCAGCTCCGAAGCCTCGCATACGTTCGTATCTTTTTGCTGCAGATTCGTTTTCCAGTTTTCATTGTCCAAATTCAAGGAATAGATTTAGACTTACTATACAAGTCTTATAGAATATTTTGTGTAACTAAAAGATATGCAAATCGTGTTTATTGTATAACAGATTTGCAAATCGGAGTATACTCTATAAAATAAACCTCTTCTCATTCAGTTTTGGAGACAGAATAACACAGCTCTATAGCAGCCGAATTCCAGCAGTCATCTTCGATCAGAAACACGTTGGGCTTCAGAGATTTTTCAGGCAAGTGTGTCTAGTCCGGCTGTACAACAGCTTTGGACTTTGTACCCTGGGAAACAGACAGCAAATCTGTTTTAAGGGAATCGTGTTAAACACGAGCCTCGTCGTTTACTGCTTATTATTTACTTATCGTTCATAGTGTCTGTCTTCTGCTTCTACTCCATTCTATCTGTATTTTATTTTTCTGTTATTTACTTTCTGTTAATTTTATTATTGTTCTTGTAATCTGATTTATTAATAAAAGTGTACCGTTTCCCACAGTCTTAAAACAGATTCGGTTTAACCGAATTTAAAGTACTTTGTTAAAATCGGATTAATTATTATTAACAGATTTTATAAACTTTTTTCTGTCGAAACTTTGTTGAGTTTCTTTGAATCAGTTTTAATTAAACAGATTTTAATTTACAAATTTGGATTACAGATCTATAATGTTTTTTTAAGCAGTTGTTCTTATCAGTTTATAACGAAACCAAGATTGAGTTTCTATTAACTGATTTATCGAAACAAAGATAGAGTTTCATTGAGTCAGATCTGGTACAAGTATGTTGACATAAATAATGCATAAAAACGTTATTTATATTTTTCGATATCTCTACGTTTTGATGATCACAAAATGTAAAATCATTAAACGTAAGATTACTACGTAAACAAGTATTAAGCTAGTTTATATCATTTTATCCAACTTAATCACTTAAGGTATGAATAAAAAAGTGCTTAATACATCTCATGATCAAAGGGGTATTTAATTAATTATTACAAAGTTTATTTAATAATATAAACATATTATATATTTTTGAAAAACACTTTTGGTAATAAAAGAAAATTTTTAAATCATATTAAATATATGAATTCAAATTTTTAACCAAAATCAGTTAGTTTTTCACCAAATAAACTTTCCCCACTAAAAGACAGAAAATCTGGCCGTTACAGCTGGGTGGCCCCCTTAATTATAAGGGGCGGCCCCTTTAATTTTAAGGGGGCCGGCCATAAATTAAGGGGGCCGGCCACGCTCCCCTGTCAGATTCTGTCAGAAATTTTCTCCTATAAATACCACCTCAAACCTGGTATTTTTCTCACCTCTTGCACGAAAATTTTCAGATCTAAATCTCTCTAAACATCTTCTAAAACCCTTTGATCATTTGATTATTAATCCTTGTTTCAAGTGATTCAATCCCTCCTCATCCATCCTCATCCAAAGTGCAAGAGAAGAATAATCCTTCAACCTCAAGTTTAAGAAGTATTGTATATTAGTTGTGTATATTGTGTATAGTATTTGTGAAGTAGTGTTGTGTTTATAGTAAGTAGTTCTAGGAGAGCTAGTTGTGAATAGAAGTTGGGTAGAGAAGAAGATTAAGTAGTGAAGTAGTGAAGTGGTGTGTAGTAGTGAAGAAGTTGAGGTGTGTACAAGTAGTGAAGAAGTAGTGATAAGTTGTGGTGTGTTGTGAGATTGGTTCTAGCTAGGATTAGGACCCGACATTTAGCTTAGTGTCGTAAATTGGTGTAAGCAAAAGTCGTGTAAGGTTTTCTCCGCCATAAGGGAGCTTGTTGACATAGTGAAGAAAACTCCCGCATAGTGAAGAAAACTCTCGAGTAGGTGACTCGGGGAGATTCGTAGCCGAACCACTATAAATCCTTTGTCTCACGGTGCCATTCTTCCATCTCTATCTTTTTACATACTTACTTACATACTTGTCATATTATATACTTGTTGATATCGTAGTTTATAATTGTGCAAGTCTTTTGGTATCATATAAAGTTCGGATTGGTGTTATCATAAACAAAGTTTTTGTAAATTAAAAAGACGTAAAACTATTCAACCCCCCCCCCTCTAGTTTTCCACAAAGTAGATACCGATTTGCAACAGTTTGCTTAACTGTTTGTGTTTGATTTTTCAGGATGACAAACACCATTACCCCTCCTGTGACTATGATGTGTGCAGTGTGTCACGGTGTAGTATAGGGTGATTTGCCTATTTCAAGTTTTACATTTATATTTAGCCGACTTATCCTATAACACACACACTAACGGACAGTGTATCCGATCAATATGTATATAGTGGTAAGCAGAATGTCGATCACTAAGAGTGGAACGTAATTCCTAGTTTTTCTATCAGTATTTTAATATTCTAAGTTAGTTTTACAATCTAATCTAACGCAAGGGGTTTAGTATGAGATACTAGCACGATTTGGTTAATTAAACAGTAAATTAAACTAATGAGAACGAATCAGCGAATTACATACACGTACACAAATAGATAATAGATACAGATAGAAGGCCTGTCCTGATTGTTAAGTAGCTTGTCACTTGTTTTATTGCTAGTTTTATATGTTGTGTATCGTAATCTACTCTGTCTCGTTGGATCATAAATATAGGCGAGTAAACTCTTAATGATCACTTATGCCTATCCCACTTTCTAGACACTAGATAAGTAGGCGAGGAGGGGGTATGGCAGCCCAAACAAAACTCAGCTTGACACAGAGGTTATCAATGCACATATACAAGTCACCAAAAACATCAACATATAAACTTTAATTGATGGGAAAGCAATTTTAAGGGGAGCAGTATGGTGGCTAAAAGCCCATCAATCCTGATGAATTAAAGCTTACTATTACAGATAAAACAAAACTACTTAATGAATTAAATACATGCAGGACCTTCTTTATAATATCCTGAGAAAAATCCCAATTATTAACAAACACTAAGCATGAAGTAATTGTATGTTACTGTTCATATACCCATTTTTAGGCAAAATTTTAAACTTTTGTTTACACTATGCAACTCTGAATCATTATGTGCTATGTGATTCACACTTACCATGAATGAGTTCACACGCAACGCACAATGGTCTGGACAAGGCACAACGTAACTATGGATCAGTTTTGATCACAAGTGCAACACTTTGCACTCACAATTCCCACATATGAGTATTACATCTCAGTGGAACACAATACCCACATATGAGGTTTTCACCTCAGTGGACCCCACTATATGAATACGAGTTATAATACACACTTATGGGACCCACATCCCTCTTGGTGGGCCCCACAATATCAACATGAACGATATTACACGCGGTAGGACCTACAACTCCCACATAACTGGATTACATCCCCGTGGGCCCCAAAACTACAAAATATAATATAATATTCCATGTAGGACCCACATTGTCCTCAAATGGGCCCCACATGACCGGAATTAACTACACTACTCTAATTGGACCTATACGACCTAACAACAAACATGAGAGCCCAAAACTACTACACGGATCATATTTAATTTCACTTTGGGCCAAAGGAACTCCCAAGCCCAATTCAGGCCCAATCCAACAACTAATATAACATATGCATTCGAACGTGTTTGCACGTTTGCTTTGGCTTTCGTTTTCGCGATTCTTACAAACAACTTATGGAACAAAAGGCACTACCTCATTCTTTGCACCCAAAAGAATCGAGATCAACACTTAACTCAACCAAATACGTGCATATGAATAGTAAATGAGGGGCAATTCATATCGAGGTCACACATTTTCTCAACGTACCCAACTTTACTTACATTTTGTAAAATGAGTTTCTATTGATCCTAATGAGTTCCAAACACTCTCAAATGACTTCGTAAGTGTTTCTAAGCAACTCACAACTCTCATGATTCACCAACATGCCCAAACTAAATTCATGTGTCGCGTTATATATATAAACGTACACACAAGAACTCAAAACTTGCACAAGCCTACTTGAGACAATCCAAGGCAATTAGAATTCTCTCATTACTCATGTCAAGTCATTCTAACCAAGCTAAACACTACCCTAAGCTTCCAAGGACTCACAACAAGTATTTCGACTCATACTATTTATTTTTTTGGTCATGTTTAAATCTCGTTTAGACTTCTAATGGTTCCCTAACCTCTACAAGACTCACAAAGGACTCACAAGACCATGTAACTCTATTTATACCTCACCACAACTCCTACAACTTGCTACTCGATCACCAAGTGACCTTTTGGTCACGTTAACATATCAAACGGACCCTTACTCATTTTTACAACCAAATGTGACCTTAATCTCTTTCACACTAGACCACTTGACCTCACAAGGACCAAGGAACTTCATCACAACCTTTACTTACTCGTATACATGGAACTCGAAATTAAATCAGGCTTCTAGAATCCCTATCCTCGTCACCCCCTAAACCGACCTCCAAGAACACTTGGAATCTCAACTTGCATCTAATCAAGCTATCTTATACCTCTCCCTACTCGTTGATATTCCTTTTGTCTTCCAAGTTGTCCTTATCACCATGTATACTCTCCCATGCAAGCAAAACTAGCGTAGAACTCGTACACTAACACACACAAACTCATCTTGCTCACTGCTTGTTACCGAGAAGAAAGTAGAAAGGTTCAAGCTCATCCCAAGCTCGTACAAGCTCACCATAAGCTTCTCTCAAGACCTTGGTGTGCCATCTATCGAGTTACAAGCCCCAAGACCCTCACCAAGCTTCCTCAGCTCGTAACCTTCCCACCTTTGAAGGTGTAGTAAGTGTTTTCAAAACACTTAGTTTATTTTACAACTTATTGCTATGTTGTCATTCGAATACATCACCAACACTTTGGCCTAGTTTCTCCTATGTCTCGTTAAGTTTGTGCCTCACAAAAATACTCACTCACATCTCTATATACCTAAGAATGAAGTTATGAACTCATTACAAGCTTAACCAAACTCTAAGATACCAAAAATCACACGTTTACAAGTTCACTTGGCTTATATCGAAAACTACTTATATTTTTCTAAGTGTTTGGAAGTGATTTTCTCACTTTCATTTAGTCTTATTATTTGGAAACTATATGTACAACACATACATATTTTTGTACAAACTGAATCTTTGGAACCTCAACACAGAAACAACCAAACACCCTTAATGGACTAAAGCCCATCAAAGACATAATCAGTTGTGGCCTGTTCCACGGCTCAAGAACACTCACTCTCACTTTGGCAAGGCCCAATGTGAGCTCAAGAACCACCAAACCTAGTTGGAAGCCCACTGGACCCCCAGAAGACCCAATGGGCCTTAACAGATCACCCAGGCCCATTTACACTTTAATAAACTAAAAATAAGCTATAAGATCAAATAAGCCTACTGATAAGCTACTACAACATTTCCTAAGCTTCTGGTAACACAATAAACTACTTGGAATAAGGACATAAGCTAAAATATTGTTTTGGACTAAAAATGCAAAGGATATAAAGTCAAGGGACTAAACCTGTCAATATTGGAAACTATGGGTTAAAAATATAATTTTTGTAAGTTAAGGTTACAAACAGTAAATATAAAGTATTTTGAGTCATTTGTGTAAATTTGGAGGTATAAGGATCTAAAATGAACACTTTATACATAAAGGACTAGTTTTGCAAAGTTTCTAAACTACAAGGACTAAAACTGTAAATTCTGCAAACTTGGTGTTAAAACAGTACATTTGGAATATTTTTGTCATTTATTGAATAATTAGATATTATGATTATTAAAAATGTAATTATACTTTTCACAAGGACTAAAAGTGTCAATTTTGAAAGTACAAGGACTAATTATGTAAATATTTGAAAGAGAGTGTCAAAACTGTTATTTTGACAAAGTAAAGTTATAAATGAAATATTTATAAACTTGGGGTACTTAAATGTCATTTTTGTAAACTTATGGGTTATAAATGTAAACTTTATAAAGTATAAGGGTTAAAGCTGTAATTTCACTAAACTTGGTAAAATGGTTATTTTGATAACTAAATGAACTAAAAGTGAATACTTAAATTAATAAGATAATGAAAGATCACTTTTTACACATCCCATAAATATGTCACTTTCACAAAGCTCAAGGACTGAAACTATAAAGTTTCACTATTAAGGTTTAAACTGTAAACCTTTGGAAACCCTATGTAACACCCCCATTTTCACGGTTCGCAGCGGATTTAGAGTTGGGGTATTACTTCATGGGATCACAGTTACAGTAATAGAAAACGACTCGAAAAGAGACGTTTTTATAAATATGTTATCATTCATTAAAATATCAGAGTTTTATTTAAGTGAGGTCCCGTGAATCTAGGTGTGAAATAGTGTGAGAATGATAACAAGATTGAAAGTCCTCCGAGTTCAGTGCCTCCTCCTTCCATGACTCCATAATGACCTAGGATACATGCTTAAAAAGTCAACACTAGGTGTTGAGTGAGAATCATAGGTTTAGATGTTAGTGAATACAAGTTCCCTGGGCTACGTTGTTACACCCATCTAGGAAAATGTTGTGTGTGTGATAATTGTAATGCATGCACAATTATCAGGAGTGGGGTACGTTGCACTAAGCTCATGAACCACACCTTAAAAATCCGGGTCATGTGGGTTGCAGACCCAACATGAGGGGATGGGAAGGATAACTTGCCAAAGTTAATCCTTCAGTGGGTTCAAGTATAGTACTTATTGGTACCACCCAGTGAGGTGTTAATACCAACGGGAGTTGTCAGACTCCAATAGATCTATCAACTATACTCGCGTTCATGTGGGTAAAATATCCCAAACGATTAGATTCATGAATTTTGGTTATGTAGTAGTGGCAGTTTGTTTACTTGTGCAACAACCAAAGAAAAAGACTTGTATTCGGTTTTAAGTAAAGCAAGTAACACGTATCCCCCTCACAGGGTTTGTAAAAAATTTAGAAAGCGTTTAAAAGGTGTGAGGCTATGAAAACTCACCTGGGCTTAGGGAATTCTAACTAGTGTAAAGACTGACTCGGAAACTAGACTGCCTTACTCACGTATCCTGATGTTGTTGTTGTTGTTGTGGATGTATGTCAAGCTTTAGTTGTTTAGTTTATGTTTCTTAAGTAATTATTTTTAGGGTTTTTAGAGTTTTAGATATAACATAACACCGTTCAGACCATCATAATTCAGAAGTATAAGACTCCTCACATGAAGCTCCATACTATTGTATTATGTTATCAACATAATACCGTTCGGGCCATCATAATTCAGAAGTTAATACTCCTCACATGAAGCTCCTTACTATTGAGTCATGTTGTCATTAGGGTTTAGTTATAACATAACACCGTTCGGGCCATCATAATTCAGAAGTATATGCAATAATCGTTTGAGGAGTCAGGGCACTTTAAATCGTAAACCCAACAAACTCGTCATAACGAAATATCCACATAGTACTCCTCACATGAAGCTCCCTAGTATTGTGTTATGCTTCTAACTTTAAAAATAGGTTTGCTATATATATGAAATAGTTTACTTTATACCCTTTAAGTTTAGTATATTTACCAAATTTACCCTAGACTTATAATACTTATAATACTTAGGTTTATAACTACCTAGACTTATCACTATTAGTCCCTATACTTATATATTTTAGAAAAATGACAGAAAAGACCCTTGGACTTATGAGTTTTCTATATTTACCCTTTATACCCTTATCTTTATAACTTTTGCAAAACTAGTCCTTTTAAGTTTATAACTACTTAACTTTTTATCCTAGGGTTTTATAACTTTGAAAAAAGGGTCCTTATACTTAAAACTTTTAAGAAATGTCAAAAATAGTCCCTATACTCTATATTTTCAGAAAATTACCATATATACCCCTATGCATGGAAAACTTTGCAAAACTAGTCCTAATTCCATGCAAACTATATTTTTATGAAACAAAAAGGTTTCCTAGCTTATGTTTAACTAGTTTTAGCTTATCTAAGTTACCTAAGTCATATTTAGCTTATGTAAAGGGCTTATAGCATGTATTTAGGGTTTATTCTATAATTAGAGTTGTAAAAAGAAAACTAGTATATGATTATGACCAAGGCTTAGGCAAGGGATCTTATGGGTTCTAAGGCACCTAATATCTATCCTAAGACTAATATAAAGCTAATAGAATCAAAGTTGAGGCTTACCTAGGTTAGGGAAGGGTTAACGAGGGGTTATATAGGGTTTAGGGTTTTCTCGATGGAAATATGACTCGACAAGGCCTCAAGGCTCACCTAGCTCGACTCCAAGGACTTCTAAGGACTTACCACGACCACTAGGACCAGAGAATGTTTAGGTTTAATAAGTGAAGAGGTGTGGTTTGGAAGAGAGGGGATACGGGGGTATTTATAGGGTAGCGAGGAGTAGTGAACAAGAAATGGAAGAAGGAGGCATCGAGGAGGGGGGAGGTGAGTAAGCTGAGCTCGGGGGAGGTCATGGCAGGTCTAGGGAGTGACAAGGACGAGCTAGGGTGGCCTAGAGGCGGTTATAGAGTAGGTTTAGGGTTTTGTGGTAGAGATGGAACCGAATGGGGAAGGAGGTGACAAGGAGGTGATGCACCACCTTGCTTGCTAGCTTAGAGGTGCTTTTAAGCTGCTTAGGGTGTTTAGTGATGGTTTAGGGTGATTAAGGGTGGATTAGTGGTGGATTAGGGGTGATTAGTGGTGGTTTAGTGGTAATTAGTGATGGTTTAGACAAGTAGGTGATGCACCTACTTGTGTGGGTGCTTGTAAGGTGTTAGGGTGCTAGGTTGGTTAGAGTAAGGTGCTAGGGTGCTTGGTTGTAAGGTTTGAGGTGCTATAGTAGTCTAGTTTTAAGGTTTAGGTCTATTTCTAACCTAGTTTTGTCTAGAGTGAGTTTAGGGTTTTGCCTAGGGTTTAGTGCCTAAGTTAGGTTCCTAAGAGTGTTTATGACTAATCCTAAGTCCTAAAGGGTTTATTCTAAGTGATGGTAACTTATGGGAAAGATTTGGGAAGGTTTGACATAGTTTTGTGACCTAAATGACCTATTTATGTTTAGTGGGTGATTAAGGTTTATCCTAGGGTTTTATGCCTAGATTAGTGTCCTATGAGTGTCTAATAACTAATCCTAGGTCCTAAGAGGGTTATACTAAGTGGTAGTGACCTATGGGGAAGTTTTGGGATAGTCTAGACCTAATTCTAGGAAGTTATGACTTAGTTATGGTTTTATGCCTAAGGGACTTGTACCTAAGCTCTAATGGGTTGTACTAATGCCTAAGGATCCTAAAGTATCCTAATGTTCCTAAGGTAACTCATACTTAAGCCTTGGACACTTTCAAACTAGTTTAACTAAGCATATAGGGTTTAGTAAGCACATAGACCTAATTAGGGTTTGTTTAGGGTTTATTATGGTGTTGTGGTAAGTTTAGTGTGTTAGGTTGGTAAATTACTTATTATGGTGTTGTTGTGATCTTATGCTTGACATACCAGAGGTTTATAGGGTGTGAGTGTTGAGTTGTTTAGCTTGTGAGGATACGTGGGCAAGTCTAGAGAGTCATGCAAGTAATGAATGCACATAAAAAGCAAAAATTTACCTGTGAAATACCTACTATAGGTATTTGTAATGGGAATGATAGTGATGAGATTTTGTGGGTTGTTACACCCTAAGGGTTATGAAGTAAAACTTTCATCAAGATCATGGAACATAATGAACACTCTATCCATTAAAACTCTACACCCTGCTAGGGTGCACAACTCTATAAGTCTGGCACGACTTATCATCGACACATATAAAGACAAGATAATATTAAGTATAATATTATTTTTGAACTTTAAGCATTATACACTGTTGAGGCAACATTATCAGGATCTCCTAATGTTTTAATGATGACAAATAAACCTTCGAAGCAAATAAAATAACAAGTGTTAGCCAAAATTCCCGGTCTCACATGTCTGCTGCTGACGCGCCACCCACGCGTCAACGCGTGGGTGACGCGCCAGGCGACTGTGAATATCGGGACGAATTTTGAAAGTCGGCTTTCCCCTTACCCGACAAATGTGGATCTTTCATTGCAGGTATGAATATGATAAGTGCTTCATTAGGAACACTTGAAACGAGTTTTAGACTTAGAGAGATTTAAAATCACGACCTTTCATTTTTAACAAAACGCCAACTCAAACGTTTTATCAAACGCCTCTAGCCAAGGCTTTTGTAAACTTAGGGAGCTTATATATTTCATGTAACATCACGTGAAAGCATCCATATGCTCATATCCCATGCTTACGTCTTCTCTAATCACGTAACGGGTTTACTCCCTTATTGGTCAAACTAAGTCCAAGGTCTCTTTGCATAAACGCATCCTTTCCCGCTTGGGTTATGCTTTATATCATGGCAAAGCACTTGGCTTGTTTGTACCAAGGTGTTAGTTGAGTACGTCGAGTCGTAGAAAGTCACGAGTTATGAAACTATGGATTCTCGACGTGGTGTTACATGGATATATATGTAACCTATGATTTTCTCAACTCATAATCTTAATTGTCTAAACCTTTTCTTCTTAATGACAATTAGATTATCTCTTAATCTTTTTAAACACATTTTCACAAAAGCCAAAATCACCAAACTTCCCACAATCTTCCCAAAATCTTATCACCAACATCCTCTTACATATTCTCTTACACCTTACACAAAAGTGTACTCTTGTCTCCTCACAAACTCCCACACAATATTCCCTTCACTTTATACACTTTCCATACACCTTCCTTATACACACCTTTCTACACGCACACATCCTTACACATACATAGTCACATGCACACACCTTTACATTCAAAATACACACACTACTCACAACCATCTCATTCTCTACACACACTAGGCTCCTCCCCATCACATCCCAATCTTACATATTTTCTTACAATCCAACCCATTGCCAACTCACACACAACTCATCTTCTCCTCTCCATTTCATCACATGGCAATTAATAGGCTCCCTTTGATCCTAGCCATTCAATTCACTCAAACTCATCTCAACCTTCTATTTCACCCTCTTCTCCAAGAAATAGAATATCCTATAGCATATTCCCTTCTTAACCTAACCATGGTTCTCTTCCAACTCAACCAAGGTTCAAACTTAACCCAACCTTTCTCTTACACATACAACCCATGTACAACTCATCACCTTATCCCTCCAACACTTCTATTTCCACACATGAGGAATTATTTGAAAACCACACATAGGCTCCTCTTCATCTCAACCATCCAATTCAAACCAATTTATCTCAACCATCCATCTCACCCTTTCCCCCCAAGGTTGGAATATTCCCTTGGATATTCTCTTCTCAACCAACCATGGTTACCTTTCTTACTCAACCATGGTTAACTTTTAACCCTCTCTAACATCCACCCTTTCTCACCAAGGAAAGCATATTCCTTTGGTATATTCTCTTCCTAACTCAACCATGCTTTCTCCTCTTACCCAACCATGGTTTGATTCTAACCCAACTTCTCTCATACACTTCCTTTCCATGTAAAGGAATATTCCATGGCATATTCTTTTCTCCTTTCTATGCCATGTGTGGAATACCTAAACTACCCCTACCCAATTATCCTTTCTATCTTTCTCTCTTTGATAATTGGTTTACACCTTAAACATTCTTTTACTTCACAAATGATTTTCACAAATGATTATTTGAGTTGGTTGTCCTTGAGGATGAATAATATTAAGGTTTAGTGTGAAGTACAATTGGGGGTTTAACAAGGTTAGGTATTTATAAGGCCAAACACCCAAACTTGGGAAAAATGTAACAGACCTCCTGGCGCGCTGCCCGCTCGTTGACGCGCGGGTGACGCACCAGTCTCGTTAAATTTTTCCCAAGATGGGTCTTTTCCTATAAATACCCCACCTTGGCTCTTGTATTCCTCACCCCTTGAAAAATATTCTTTCTCTCTAATTTCTTTTCTCTCTACCCTCTAAGTCTACACATCTTGTGTTCTTAATCTTTCATTTATCATCTTTGAAAGAACACATTCTCCACAAGGGAAGAATCACAAGAACCTAATCCACTCTTGTGATTGTGTCAAGGGTCTTCTTCTCTATACCCTTTCTATTAGAATCAAGTCACTAGGTTAGGTTAGGGCTTGATTCAAAGAAACAACATTCAATAATTCTATTTGTTTGTAAGGGAAGTCTTGTGTCTTTGTGACCAAGCCTAGATCATTGGGGATCTAGTTGGGGTTTGATACTTCCGGTGGGAATTCTTAGTGGTCTTTGTGGTTAAGTCGAATCACGAGATTCTTTTGGGTGGTTTCCAAGGGCGGAAAATCGTTGGGGAGTAGCTCTTTCTTTGTGAGCACCGATCTTTGTGCATATCGGTGGAGTGAAGTTGTAACAGTTTGTAATCCACCGAAAGGATTATACTAGAGTAATAGTATCGGTGTCGTGGATTCGCAACTGGACGTACGGATGGTATAAACCCCCCATCCCGAACCAGTATATATCGTGGTGTCTCTTTACATGCTTTATATACTTTGCTTGTGTTTGTGGTTGTGATTATTGTTGTATAACCACTTGTTGATCTTTGAGGCTTGAAGTCATTAAACTTCAAAGAAGCCGAAAAGACCGTATTCACCCCCCTCTACGGTTCTACATACACAAATGCAAACCACACCACTACAAGAAACTGAGGTTTCTCATATTATCCAGGTTGCGTGTTGGAGCCATTCCCCAATTGCACTTGACATTACTTATTTGCCTATATCCACACTCATTCGAGGTGAGTCTATAGTCCATGCTTTTTACATGTTTTACAACTATGTGGGTGGGAAACATGCTACATTACATGAACACAAGTATTTCCACTATTGTATGCTAACTGAATATTGGATAAGACATTACGCCAACTTGAAAGTCCCTTATATCATGAACCTTAGTCACTTGCGAGTGAACGCGAATACTGTGAATAGATCTATTTGGTGCTTGACAGACCCATTTGTTCTAGCCGGATGGATAGCCTTTGTGCTAGCCGGATTGATAGACAAATGCACTTTATTTGATACACTAGGAGAAATGGCAAACTCCTACTCAAGGGCCCCCTTATACTGTGTTGATGTCATTATGATGGCTCACATACATGTTAACGTTGTGTTCATGAGACTTATGGCAATAAGCATACGGAACAAACTACCGATTACTTCTGAAATACTTGGAATGTGTTCAACTGCTTTTAAATGTAAACGCTATGGATTCACTCAACAATTTTGTTGACTTTTTAGCATGTATCTCAGGTAACTGAAGCAAGCTCAGGAGGCAAGGAGTGGGCATTTGACCTTGTGTCGGTGGTGTAACATTAATAAACAGTCACTTAAAAACATCAATGTGATGTAATAATTATTGAACATCCTTACATTTGAATTCAATAATATGACTTAAAAATGTCTCTTTGAGTCGTTTTCTATAATTATGACTGTGATCCTCTACGTAACACCCAATTAAGACTTCCGCTGTTAAACAAATTTTTGGGGGTGATTGGCCCAGAAACAGTCAACTAAAGTCAACCAAGTATTTGGTCAACAAAGGTCAAACTAGAAAAGGCTCAATGCACCAAGGAGAGTATAGGAATTCCCGGGTCGTTATGTCCCGACGAGGTGTGAATTGTATCCAAAACGAATCGTGATCGAGTGATTATGAACGAGAAAAGGTTTATGAGTGAGAGATTAATTATTCTACGAGAAAATTAAATGAAAACAAGTTGAACGAGCTAAATTTACAAAAACATAAAGCTAAATTAACCTAAAACCTATTTAAAATTAAAAACGCGCGATTATATTAAAAATAACGTAAACGCGCAAAATAAAAAGTGAAATTTGAGAAATAAAAGGCCTACGGGAATAAAAATTACATTTTTACAATCCTAATGATAAAAGAAAGTTATTGGAAAAAGAAAATTATTTTTTAGACTATTTATTTATTTAATATTAATTAAAACTATTTAAACTAAATTAAAATCAAAAATAGAACAACTATTTTTTAATAAAATCGGATTTTTAATACAATGCTTAATACTGATTAGATTCTAAGAAAATACAAATTCTCAAAGAGCAGTTTACAAAATAAA
>LBNU01038847.1:39837-55951 GCA_014162995.1 Artemisia annua
GATTGAGGCAAGTGTGGGAACATCATATTTGAAAAGTGAGTTAGATATTTAAAGCTTCTTAAATAGAAGCTATCACTTCCTTTAAAATGATGATGATTTTTTTTTTTATTTTTTTTTTATTATTTTCTTTTTAACAATATATACATGGTGAACTATAGCAGGGGTAACTTCCCCCACACTTAGGGTGAAAACCCCGTATACATGCTACTGTTTTTGTTTACCGATTTGCTAGCTTGACTCGACCCGAATTCATTTGTTCATGGGGAAGCATGATGTGGAAGAAACAATCTCCATCGGACTTTCATTCAAGATGTTTGGAAAAACATTTGAAGCACGTGAAAGTTCCACACCGATGAGATATACAGAGAGACCTTGGCTTAAAAGAACGGTATATGAAAATGCCGGGATCAAAGATAGTGTCCTCACTCCCGAATGAGTGAAGAAGAGAAGAGGTCACCAAGTAGGTGAAGAAAAGGAAGAAAACCATGATGAAAATCATGATTTGATCTTCTTCCTCGAGATCAGGCTCATTAGCCTGAGTTTGGATTTCAAGGGTTAAGCTCAAAAACATCCCGGGAGGGTGGGTGGAATTTGCAAATTCTCATGAGTGAGTGCAACTCCCCCCGGGCTATCACACTCCGGAGGAGTCATGATATGATGAGTGAGTTCACCGGAGAACTCCTCATGAAGAGAATTTTTCACAAGATGTGAATCTGTGAACTCATGTTCCATTACAGACTCATCACTATCCTCGTTCTGAGTACCAAAGGTTGGATTATCAGAAATCAAAGTGAATTCAGATTCGAATTCAAATAGAGGATTGGTGAGAGTAGTTTTGAATATTTCGGGAACAAAGTGATTAACATTCTCTATTGGACTGCTGGGATAAGAAGTGAGTGACGGATCATGATATAGGAGANATGTGAATCTGTGAACTCATGTTCCATTACAGACTCATCACTATCCTCGTTCTGAGTACCAAAGGTTGGATTATCAGAAATCAAAGTGAATTCAGATTCGAATTCAAATAGAGGATTGGTGAGAGTAGTTTTGAATATTTCGGGAACAAAGTGATTAACATTCTCTATTGGACTGCTGGGATAAGAAGTGAGTGACGGATCATGATATAGGAGATTTTCAATTTCTCCAAGATCGGCTTCGAAATCGAGGAGACCATCATCACTTTCCAATGAAATTGGATTGATGTGAGTGAGTTCATCGGCGAACTCCTCAAGAAGATGATCAGGATCAGTATGTGGAAGTGGTGCCTCAACATACTCGATGTCTCCATAAGACGCACAATCTTCGCTAAAATCGGAGAAAGTTTCAAATTGATCTTTTGGACACTCAATAGGGGAAGGAAAATCACACACATAATCACAAGTTCCCTGTGACTCTCCTGGGATTGGGACAAGGTTCTCAACACTAGACTTTATGAATTCGTCCGATTCCTTTTCAGGAACAGTGCTAAGATGCTCATCCCCCATGCTCAGAGAGTGAGTGGGAATCTCGGGTGTGATAAGAGCAGAGTGAGATGGAATCTCAACTGATGGTATCTCAACTGATGAATCCGATGAATTTTTATAAAATTGAAGAATATCAAGGGTATCTTCATCATCACTGTCATCAGGAATGAAACGGAATCGAGAGCTAGATCTGGCTGCTTTTTCTTTTGCACTGGATTCCCTAATAGATTTTTCAAAGGCATCTTGGGAATTTATTTTAGCAGCCTGCTCTTCAGCTAACAATTCCTCCATGGATTTTGGATTATCTTGGGCATGTTTAATTCCTTTTAAATCTTTCACTAAATCCATAAGATCAAGGAGAAGATCTTGAGGAAGTGGCAATGCCTGATTCAATTGGCACTGTGGAGGTTGGTCATGATACGAAGAGTCGTAATTGTTACAAGGAAATGGATTCCTTGTTTGACAATCAGAGCTGAAGTGTGGACCTCCACAGTATTCACAGCAGTAAAACTGATGTGGCTGTGAGTCGTATGTGCTGTAGTCATAATTGTTATCAGGAACCTGCTCATAGACAAGCGTGTTTCCTGATTGACAATCAGAACTGTAGTGTGAACCACCACAGTACTCACAACAGTAAAACTGTTGAGCCTCATAGTGTGGTAGCTGATGGAATAAATCAGTCGTGTCATGGTAGGAATAGGGATTCTGGTTATAGACAGACCCGTTTCCTGACTCTACCATGCCACAACTGGGGCAATTACCACCATTATTAGGACCACCACACCATTGACAATCAAGAGGGTGTGGATGAGACATAGAAAGAATCAAATGGTTAGAGAGGGTAAGGGATAAAGAATCAAACTGATAAGAGGGATAAGAAGAATATTTTTGGGATTTTTGAGAAACATTCTATAAAAATAAGAAAGAAAATATTTTGGGTTTTGTGTTCGTTGAAAACTAATTTTAAAATGTTTTCAGGAACGGTTTTGTTTTAATGAAACTATACACAAGGATGGTAAATTTACAAAGAAGTGAATTCCAAAATCACTAATCTGCAAACCGTTTAGAATACGCGCACAACCTCCCCGGCAGCGGCGCCAAATTTTGATTGGCCCAGAAACAGTCAACTAAAGTCAACCAAGTATTTGGTCAACAAAAGTCAAACTAGAAAAGGCTCAATGCACCAAGGAGAGTATAGGAATTCCTGGGTCGTTATGTCCCGACGAGGTGTGAATTGTATCCAAAACGAATCGTGATCGAGTGATTATGAACGGGAAAAGGTTTATGAGTGAGAGATTAATTATTCTACGAGAAAATTAAATGAAAACAAGTTAAACGAGCTAAATTTACAAAAACATAAAGCTAAATTAACCTAAAACCTATTTAAAATAAAAAACGCGCGATTATATTAAAAATAACGTAAACGCGCAAAATAAAAAGTGAAATTTGAGAAATAAAAGGCCTACAGGAATGAAAATTACATTTTTACAATCCTAATGATAAAAGAAAGTTATTGGAAAAAGAAAATTATTTTTTAGACTATTTATTTATTTAATATTAATTAAAAACTATTTAAATTAAATTAAATCAAAATAAATACTAAACTATTTTTAATAAATCTCGATTTTTTATGACAAATGCTTAATACTGATTAGATTCTAAGAAAAATACAAATTCTCAAAAAGCAGTTTACAATAAGTTGTAATAAGCAGTTAATCAAAAATAAGCTAAATAAAATAGTAAATGTATAAAAGAAACAAAGGGGAAACAAATGACATGAAAGACCCAAGGGCAAACTGGTTAAGATGTGTGTGGCGTAAGGCTTAAGGTGCAGGAGGTCCAGGGTTCGAATCCTACCTCTTGCATTTTTTGCAAATTATTATTATTTATTTATTTTTATTTTATTTTATTTTATTTTTTTTTTGCAACTAAAACAACAACAACAACAACAACAAGCACTAATAACAAGATTAAATAGAATGTAAATCAAGATCTCATGAACAAGAACAAGCAGTAGCAGGTTCAAAAGGGTCAAATGAGGGGCCAAAATAAGCAATCAATAAGCTATAAAGATGGAACCTAAGGGGGGCAAAGTCAAGATTACCTAGCAGAGAACACAAAAACATAAAAAGCCCCATCACAAGGTGACCAATTGAACTCTAATTGTGCCATGATTCAGCAAACAAAACCCATTTGTGACTGCAACCACCACAGTACATGCTGACCTTTTTTTTTTCTTACATTCAATTTGACCAAATCCAATTTCAACAGCCTAAATCTATCTATAGGTGTGTAATGAGCATGATCATTCACTAAATACACTAACACAAACATGAAATGGAACACATGATCACAACAGCATAAGCAGTTAACAAATATGCATGCAGTAAAAAAAATGACTAACTAATTTTGACTTTAAATACACAACCTATCTATGTTATGTTATATCTTAACTACTAATACCTAAGGTGAGCTAATTATGCAAATCAAACAACAAGGTAACAACTGTTACTCAGATTAATCAAGTGATCCAAACACCCCTTAAAAGGTATGAAATTGTGATTATTAAAGCAAGGGACTGAATTAAACCATGAAACTGAATCCAAAGTACTTATTATGATGCACTAAGCTGGAATGATCATTCAAACACCAACAATAACAACCTAGACTCAAAGATCATGATTATGCTACTTTGACTGAGAAATACTTAGACTGAGCAAATAAGGATTCCATAGAACAAGCATACATTTTAACAACATAAATCATTCCGTTAAACTAAATAAACATTTAAGAACACAAATCAGCAAAGATTAAGCATTAGCACAGTGATATGCAAAAATTTGTAAATAAGGCTTACAATGTGCTTCTTGTCACAGAACCATGGACCAAGGACCAATTATTATCCTAACACCTCCCCTGAGGCACTAATACCATAGCAATCCAAAATACACACTGCTCCATGCCATCTTCTTCATTCTTCACTGATTTTTATTTTCACACATATTTTTTTTTTGTATTTTTTTTTGGTATTTTTGTAATTTTGAACTAAACTGTGCTTAGATAACTTATTAGTTTGTAAAAACTTTCAAATCACTGAAATGAACTTAATTAAGCAATAAAACACCTTTTTAAACAATATTATAGTGAAATGAAAATTTCACTAGAAAATGCAAAATCTGAAATTTATGAAGAGAACATGAAATTGCTATTAAATAAAGTTGAAGTTACACTAGAAAGATGGATTACAACTGTTTTTATCTAAAGATTACAACTAAGAACTGAAATTACACTAAGTCGAAATCCTAAGCTACACTACAAACTACATAAACTAACTCCCCTCTCTTCATTTTTTTCTTGACTTTTATAAACCTTGGGGTCTTTCTCTGTCTTTCCCCCAGCTCTTTGTGACCATTGGATGCTTGCTTTTCATCTTGGCCGTCCTTCTTGCTTTTGGCGGGAAAACAGGAGAAGTAGTCAAATGGCAGTTGGGGTGTGGAGTGTTAGGTTTAGGATAATTAAATGCATTTTGGATGTATTGGGGGCCAAGGGAGACATGGTTTGGTGAAGGTGAGGTGGAAGTATGGGAAGAGGAGGTGGTGAGCAGGTTTCACGTGGGGAGGGAGGTGGAAGGAGGTCAAAGGGGGTTTGACTGGGGTTTATAATAAACGGGGGAGTTATAAGGGGATTGGGCTGGAAGGTTAATGGGCCAAGGCTGGGTAAAAAGGAAAAGGGCTTGGGCTGGTTTGTAGATTAGGTTTATGATTTTGGGTTAATACAAAATAGGTCCATTTGGTTTGTAAGTTTAGTACAAGGACCAAAAGTGTAATTTTCTGAATTTGAGGGGTTGGAGTTGCAACCTTTCCAAAGTAGTTCCAGGGGTATTTCTTGCCACATGTCAATTACCCAAGGACTTTTGTTGTTTATTTCCAAAATTAAATTCCCGGGGACCCAAAATTGTCATTTTCCAAAGTTTAGGGGTCATTTTTGCCAATTAGAGAAAACTTTACTCCGAGGATCAATATTGAACATTTTTGACTTTCCAAGGACTTAAGTTGACTTTTCTTTGAAATAGTTTGACCAGGGACTAATTTTGACAATCTTTGAAAGTTCAGGGACTGTTTTTTGACAATTTTGCAATTTTGCTTAGTTTTTCGTTTGTTTTCAATCTTTTGCACCTGAAACGCTTAAAAACATATTCCAATGATATTTTTAACATTATTTGGCCATTTTCAGGTGTTTTTGGTTGTTTTGGTTCGGAAAATGGAAGAAAAGATATGTGTAAAAAGGCACATATCAGGGGGTGTTACATTCTTACTGCTCTAAGATCTTCTTATGTGGTGTGTCTTGTGTTGCCAAGTCGTCTGAATTCGTCTCCTTAGGCTTTTTATGCACATAAAATTCGTCTGACTCTTGGGGTATTTATAGGTTCTGTCTGAGGGCTCGACGCGGCGCATGTACTTAACTTCGCGTGGGGTCCAAGATTAATATATTCTGGAATATTCGTACACCGTCTTCAGATGCGGCGTAACTTGAATCTTTATGCGGCGCATGTCCTTTAGTATCTTGAATCGTATTTGGTGAAGTCTTGATATAGATACGGCGCATGTTGATAATGTGATGCGGCGTATCTGGAGTAGAACAAGTTGGATCTTCTTCGTTGACCAAAGTTTCATATGCGGCGCATGATATAATCTGATGCGTCGCATTCTTCAAAGTCAGGCAACGGTCTTCGAATTCATCTAAGTATGATAGTATGGCACATCTGTATAGAATGATGCGGCGTGTCTCCTGGATTTCAGTAGACTTTTCCATCTTGATCATTTTGCTCCATATTTCGTCCAAAATCGCCAAGTTTCACCAATTGCTTGTTTTTTTCCTGAGAATTACTAAATTAAACAATTAAGCATCGATTCTCATATAAAATATAATAAAACAAGTCAATTATATAGGACAAATGATGACAATATAATGTACTTATTTGATGTCATCAGACTACTACTGTGAATGTGTCTGGTGCGCCAGTTACCAACACAGTTGTTAATCATGCTGAGAAACCAGAGAAATTCAATGGGCAGAATTTTAAGAGGTGGCAACAGAAGATGTTCTTCTATCTCACTACTTTGAACCTTGCGCAGTTCTTAAAATAGAATCCACCTCAAGTGGAACCTCCTACTGAAGGTCAATCCTCTAATCAACAGGCTGTTCAAGCCTTGGAGGCATGGAAACATTCAGACTTTTTGTGTCACAACTATGTTCTGAATGGTTTGGTGGAATCTTTGTACAATGTGTACTGCAAGACCAAGACTGCCAAAGAATTATGGGAGTCATTGGAATGCAAGTACAAAACTGAGGATATTGGTACAAAGAAGTTCGTGGTAGCTCGATTTTTGGATTACAAGATGTATGATTCAAAGAACGTGATGAGTCAGGTTCAAGATCTGCAGATTTTGCTACACGACAGTCATTCTGAGGGAATGACTTTTTCGTGAAACTTTTCAAGTTGCTGCTATCATTGAAAAGTTACCTCTATGTGGAATTTAAGAACTACCTGAAGCATAAGCGAAAGGAGATGAGTGTTGAAGACTTGGTTGTTCGTCTTCGTATTGAAGAGGATAACAAGCTGGCTCAGAAAAACACTTATACGCCTGATTCTGCCAAGGCAAATATGGTTGAGCATGCTTCGTCATCTTCAAAGTCCCATGTCAAGGGAAAAGGAAAGCGCAAAGGAAAGAATGACAAGAAGAGCAAAGGGAAGTCTGAGTACCTTGCTCCTAAAGCTGCAATTGTGAAACAGAAGTTCCAAGGGGTGTGTTTCAACTATGATCAACCAGGTCACCGGGCTGCTAACTGTAAGATGCCGAAGCGGGTGACTTCACGCGAGGCAAATATGGTGAATGATGTTGACATGATTGCTATGGTTTCTGACGTCATTGCCATGATCTCTGAAGTTAACCTGGTAGTTTCCAACAACAGGGAATGGTGGGTTGATACTGGGGCTACCCGTCATGTATGTGCTGATAAGAGTATGTTTCACTCTTTCAGAGTGGTTAGTAATGGAGAGAAGTTGTACATGGGCAACTCTGCAACTGCTGATATCAAGGGAGAAGGAGATGTAATCTTGAAGATGAAATCCGAGAAAGAGCTCAAGTTGACTAATGTCTTGTATGTTCCAGAGATTCGCAAGAATCTTGTGTCTGGTTGGCTGTTGAACAAGTTTGGTTTTCGTCTTGTTTTTGAGTCTGATAAGTTTGTTCTTTCTAAGNCAACTGCTGATATCAAGGGAGAAGGAGATGTAATCTTGAAGATGAAATCCGAGAAAGAGCTCAAGTTGACTAATGTCTTGTATGTTCCAGAGATTCGCAAGAATCTTGTGTCTGGTTGGCTGTTGAACAAGTTTGGTTTTCGTCTTGTTTTTGAGTCTGATAAGTTTGTTCTTTCTAAGAATCAAATATATGTTGGTAGGGGATATGCCCTGAATGGTATGTTTAAGCTCAATGTAATGGTTGTTAAGAATGATATCAATAAAATAAATTCTTCTGCTTACTTGATTGAGTCTTCTAATGTGTGGCATGGCCGTTTTGGACATGTAAATTTTAATTCAATGCGTCATTTGATTAAATTTAATTGCATACCTAATTTCCATATTGACTCAAAATATAAATGTTAAACTTGTGTTGAAGCCAAACTTACAAGAGCATCTTTCAAATCGGTTGAACGAAAAACCGAACCACTTGATATGATACACACTGACATATGTGATTTGAAATCGCTACCCACAAAAGGTGGCAATAAGTACTTTATCACGTTTATTGATGATTGTACAAAGTATTGCTACGTTTACTTGTTAAAAAGTAAAGATGAAGCTATAGACAAGTTTGTTCTATACAAAAACGAAGTTGAGAATCAACTTAATAATAAAATCAAGGTTGTACGAAGTGATAAAGGAGGTGAATATGTGTCTTCATTTGCTGATTTATGTGCTAAACATGGAATTAGACACGAATTTACTGTTCCTTATTCACCTCAGCAAAACGGTACTACCGAAAGGAAGAACCGTACCTTGAAGGAAATGGTTAATGTCATGTTGATAAGTTCTGGTTTAAACCAGGATATGTGGGGGGAAGCCATTCTAACGGCTACTTATCTTTTAAATAAGATACCTCGTAAGGAAAAAGAAGAGACCCCTTATGAACTATGGATGGGAAGAAAACCATCATATGAGTACTTACGATTGTGGGGGTGTCTAGCAAAGGTAGCTATACCGACTCCCAAGGCACAAAAGATTGGACCTAAATCTGTGGATTGTATATTCATCGGATATGCTAAGAATACCAGTGCTTATCGTTTCATTGTACATGACTTGAAAAATCCGGATATACAAAAGGGTACAGTAATGGAATCAAGGAATGCTTCCTTCTTTGAAAATATATTTCCTTGTTTAACGAAGGAAACTGGAAGTTCATCCAGAATAGATGACGATGTTGTCCAAGATAAGAGACAACGAGATGATAATGATCTCCAAGATGAGAGACAAGATCAAATCGAGGAAGAAGAGGTTGAACCTAGAAGAAGCAAAAGGGCAAGAACCGAGAAATCGTTTGGACCCGATTTTGTGTCTTTTATGGTAGAAAATGGACCTACTTCTTATCGAGAAGCGGTAACTTCCTCAGAAGGGCCTCAATGGAAAGAAGCCATTAAAAGTGAAGTAGATTCTATTTTACAAATCATACTTGGGAGCTCGTGGATTTACCTCCTGGTTGTAAACCACTAGGCTATAAATGGATCTTCAAGAAGAAGATGAAAGCCGATGGCACCATTGACAAGTACAAAGCCAGATTGGTAATCAAAGGATTTAGACAACGAGAAGGTCTAGATTATTTTGATACATATTCGCCTGTTACGCGAATAACCTCTATCAGGATGATACTTACTATTGCCGCTTTAAGAAATTTGGAGTTCACCAAATGGATGTGAAAACGGCTTTTCAAAACGGGGATTTAGAAGAAGAAATCTACATGAACCAACCTGAGGGTTTCATAGCTCCTGGACAAGAGAACAAAGTTTGTAGGCTTGTTAAGTCATTATATGGCTTAAAGCAAGCTCCCAAACAATGGCATCAAAAATTTGACCACGCCATGCTAGAAAGTGGATTCAAAATTAATGAATGCGACAAGTGTGTTTATGTAAAAGACACAAGTAGTGGATATGTAATCTTGTGTTTATATGTTGATGATATGCTTTTCGTTGGCAGTAACGAAAAGATGATCAAATCTACTAAGGACATGTTGAAATAAAAATATGACACGAAGGATATGGGTTTGGCTGATGTGATCCTTGGAATAAAGATCATACGAACTCAAAATGGACTTGTGTTAAGTCAAGCACATTACGTGGACAAATTTCTTAATACTCACAATACGGGGGATTCCGGCCTAGCTAATACTCAAATTGACACCAGTAAGCATCTATCTAAAAATAGAGGCATAGGTGTTGCCCAATTAGAGTATTCAAGAATTATTGGCATGTTAATGTACTTAATGACAAGTACCCGACCTGACTTAGCATATGCTGTTGGCAGGCTAAGTAGGTATACTAGTAATCCAAGCTATGCACATTGGGGAGCTATGACTAGGGTACTTCATTATTTGAGATACAGTCGCGATTATGGACAGCATTATGAAAGATATCCAGCTGTTATAGAAGGATACAGTGATGCAAATTGGATATCTGACATAAAGGATTCTAGATCGACTAGTGGATATGTGTTTACACTAGGAGGGGCGGCTATATCTTGGAAGTCTTCCAAGCAAACTGTTATAGCTAAGTCCATGATGAAATCAGAATTTATCGCGTTAGATAAATGCGGACAAGAGGCGGAATGGCTACGTCAATTCGTAGAGGACATACCAAAGTGGCCTAAACCGGTAACGGCCATTAGTATACATTGTGATAGTCAATCGGCAATTGGCAGAGCTCATAGCATAATGTATAATGGAAAGTCCAGACATATCCGTCATCGACATAATTTGATACGACAACTACTCTCAACAGGAGTTATCTCAATTGACTATGTGAAGCCAAAGGATAACATAGCGGATCCACTTACGAAAGGCTTAAGCAGAGAGTTAGTTAGTAAGTCGTCTAAAGGAATGGGACTAAAGCCCTTGAAGGAATGAGTTTCGATGAAGGAAAACCTAACCCAGTTGACTGGAGATCCCAAGATTTGGGTTCAATAGGACTACCTAATCATAGAAATGTGGGGGAAGTCACGTCAATGTGGGGGAGTTACTAAATGTTGTAACTTCCTAGTCCACTCCTATAACTATTGTGACTTGTTGAGAGGTTAAATATATGGCTTTAATGATTCAGAATGAAATCATAAAGCATAATGATTCAAGATGAAATCATAAAACATATGTTTTTAATGATTCAAGATGAAATCACCTATGTGAGAGAGAAGTGGGGTCGCTTCGAAGGGGATTGTGGGGGGCGCAATTCCTAAGAGCTCTTGCAGAACCAGGCTAGTATTCATGACCATAACGAATACGACTATGAGGACTTGACAAGGTCAGGGAGAGTCTTGTGTGAGTGTGTATTGTCGTCTACATAAACAGATGTTGAGTTCAAGGACATTGCGTCTACTCAAATCTAGGAGACTAAGTGAATCTCACAAGGGAAGGTTCAAAGGGTCAAACCTATATATCCTATGCAGGACTTAACCGCGGAAATGTCGCTGAAACTTTTGTATGTTTTCGACCGATCTCCATTCATGTGGGGGATTGTTGGAAAAATGGGATTACAAAATGAGTTTTTGCAATTTTTAGACACTATTTAATATATGTATATGTTACATATAGTTATATTTCTTGGTAGCTTTGCGTTCTTCTTGAAGAGAGCTTCGCACCGAGCTAAGGTATGTCCAAATTGGAGTTAATATGAATGAGATATCGTGTCTCAAAGTGAGGCACGTGAAACACAAAAATTGGAAAAGTGGATGTATCCCACATCGCCCAAAACAAGAAGTTAATGCTTGTTTATAAGGAAATCTTGGTATTTGCTTTCAAATTCCTTTAGTTGTGCTATGCTCCCACTCCTACGTGCGCGCGCAGGGGCTGCAGATTTCAGGATTTCTGGGCCAAAATGAGTTCGAAGCTTCTGAACTCATGCGAGCCCACGCGACCTGCGGACACGAATGCAGCTCCGAAGCCTTGCATAAGTACGTATCTTTTTGTTGCAGATTTGTTTTCCAGTTTTCATTATCCAAATTCTGTAAATCTATTTAAGGAATAGATTTAGATTTACTATACAAGTCTTACAGAATATTTTGTGTAACTAAAAGATAAGCAAATCGTGTTTATTGTATAACAGATTTGCAAATCGATTTATATTTTAGCAAATATTCTGTCTTGGTGATCAAGACAAGTATTCTCTATAAAATAAACCTCTTCTCATTCAGTTTTGGAGACAAAATAACACAGCTCCATAGCAGCCGAATTCCAGCAGTCATCTTCGATCAGAAACACGCAGGGCTTCAGTGATTTTTCAGGCAAGTGTGTCTAGTCCGGCTGTACAACAGCTTTGGACTTTGTACCCTGGAAAACAGACAGCGAATCTGTTTTAAGAGAATCGTGTTGAACATGAGCCTCGTCGTTTACTGCTAATTATTTACTTATCGTTCATAGTGTCTGTCTTCTGCTTCTACTCCATTCTGTCTGTATTTTATTTTTCTATTATTTTTATTATTGTTCTTGTAATCTGATTTATTAATAAAAGTGTATACCGTTTCCCACAGAACCATGACGTCCTTTTAGATTTGTTACTGTTTAGGCCAATTTATATGTTCGACTTTCGATTTGTTTTGACATTTTAATCTCCAGATTTGGGTTTATTCTTTGTCTTGTTTTGACTACACTCTCAGATATGGGTTCATTGTTGGTTATGGCCATTGAACTTATGAAGACTAAAAGATATTGAAAACATATAAACATAAACTTGAAAAAGTTTTAACGATCTTGAACAAAAAAATATGGAGAAACTAAAATGATAAATCTATTAAATATTTTTATTTTCCACCAGTCTTTATTTTTATAAAAAGATTGTTGGATTTAAGTGGATTATATAAAATTTGGATTTAAGATGATTAAATAAATTTGATCTAAGAGGATTAAATAAGCCATTTTACGGGTGTTAGATTAGTAAGGGAGTCGGTGTTTATGAAAAGAGGTGACGACGGTGGTTATGTAGTATGAAGATAGGAAATAAAGATCACAGTGGTGGTTTGTAGTATAAAGATGGGAAATAAAGACGAAGATAAAGAAGATTGTTGATTGTGTGGTTGTGAACAGTGGATATGAAGAAAAAGCATAATATGAAGAAAAAGCATAAATGATCGGTGGTAGTAGGTGTCAGTGTACAATTGTAGATTGACTGGTTTCAGTCAAACTGGTTCGGGTTTGAAAACCGAACCGGTTCTTGGTCAATGGTCAAGAACCGGTTTGGTCAAAAAACGGTTCGGTTCGGTTTGATTTTGGAGGCGGAAAAACCCAAACCAGTTGAAATCGGTTTTTTTAGGTTTCAAACCGATTTTTCTAAAAAAAAACCCATTTTGAAACTGATTTTTTTCATATTTTTTTTGAAACTGTTAGCATGGATTTCGGTTTATTTATTTATTTATTTTTTCGCTCATTCTACACAACAAACTCGATAAACTTCAACTTTCATTTAATAAACTCATAATACGTCAAACATAAAGTACTTGAAACACAAAGCTAATACATTTGAGCGATTTATTTATCAAACATAAACTAACTAAACGAGATCATCTTCGAGTCCCATATAATCTTCGGAGGACCTAGCCTCGGCGGCTTCATTATCTTGAGCTATTTCTTCATCGGAAAGATGGGTTGAATCACCCTCTACGTACCACCTCTTCATTTTACATTTGTTCTTCGTACTCGATAGAGGATCTTCAAGACTTGAAATATATTGTATATGTTCGGCTGCGTCTAAGTGATCCTTGAAGCAAATACCAATCTCCAAAGATGTCGGTGTGAATCTTGTTCTTCGTATCGATAATACCCTTTTACTAGTTGAAAAAACGGATTCTGAAGCAACCGTAGAACCTGGTATGGCTAGTAAATCCCAGGCCATTGCAGTAAAAATATCAAAATTATTGAATTCTTCAAGTGCCATATTTTGAATCCAATCGGTTCCAATATATCTCTCATATTCGTTAGTGGCCGATTGATCACTCCTAGTCCATTTAACGCTTTCTTGTCTTAGACTATAAAATAAGTTCATTTACGGATCCAAGGTAGCATTTGTAGAAAGCGATGAAGAAGCCGAACTCGCTGAAACATTTGTTTGACCATATTTATTATAATAAACATCAAATAAATCTTTAAAACATTTGTTGAAGTACTTTTTTGCACTATTTGCAAAGAAAGCGTAATCTTGAACCAAATCAAAATCCAAAATAATTTTTTCGATAAGTAATTCGACTCCGCTAACGTTAAAACATGAGTTTAATGCGGCGGCACAAGTAATTACCGGTGGAATTTCTTAAAAATATTTTATAAGTTTTTCTTTCATTGGTTTAACAATAGTTGCAAAAAGTGGACCATTAGATTTGAATTGGCCTAAGTTTGAACACATTAACCAAATTTGGTTAAGTACCAAGTGACTCATGGGATAATAAATAACCGATAACAAAGTTGTTGCTTCCTTAAAAACTTTGAGTAATTCGGTTAGTTTTTGAATAGTATCCCATTTTTGATCCAAAAACTTCTTAATTTTAAGAACTTTGTAAAGTTCGTTATGATAAGTTTGTAAAGTATTTTTGGCGTAAACCACAAACAAACATTTTATAAGTCGAATTCCATCTTGTAGGAACGTCCCTGTTAGGGGCTAAAAAAATGGATTCTGTTTTGTTCACACAATTTCATATAATAAGCTTTGCCCGATTGAAATATATCTTGTAACATTTTTCTAAAATCTTCTTTTACCTTACTTATTCTGGGTGAGTTTAGTCCGTCTTGCACAACCAATTTTATAATGTGTGCAACACATCGACTATGATAAAAAATGCCTTGCGAGGGTGGTTGGTATCTTAGTATTAGATGTTGGACGGCTTTTGTATTATTAGAAGCGTTATCAAATGATATTGAAAAAACCTTTTCTTGTAAGTTAAAATAATTTATTACGTCTCGTAACATACAAAATAAATTTAGACCCGTATGAGGATACCCAAAGTTTTCAAAAGCAATCGTACGCTTCATCATTTGCCAAGTTACGAGATCAACCCAATGCACGGTAACACAAATGTACGAACTGGGCAAATGACGAGGAGCCGACCAAACTTCGGTTGTTAAGCATACACTTGTATTTAATTGTTCAAAACATTTTACTAGTTGAATTTTATCCTTTCTCCATTGTTTCATATAATCACTTTTAAGAGTAGCACGACTTACTTGATTGTATCGAGGTCGAAGACAATTTTGAAACACCTTGGTTAACTGTTTGTTGTCGAAGTGGTTGAACGGCAAACCTCCTTGAATCACAAACCCCGCAAATTTTTCTCGAACCTGGTCCGCCTCGTATACAAAAATACCCCCTCTCGTCCCGTAGATGCTTGATCCGATGTTGGAACAAATTTGAGACTTTCACAATATAGTTTGACATGATTTTACAACGCCGTGTTGGAATTGGGAGAAAAAAAATGACCGCAATGTTTACAATGAGCCTTAATTGAATTGTCCGACAACTTCACCTTATTGTAATGACACCAATGTTTGGGTTTTCGGGTTGTGGGTATAACTTCAACAATCGTTGGTGCATTTGAAGATTCAACACTGGCGGAAGTGGAAGAAGCTTGAGTTGCCATTAGTGAGCATGTTAGTGAAATTGAGCAATTTGGTTGTTTCAAGAGCAAATTGATAGTGTTTGATTGTTGGGACTAAACCAAACACAACATACCTATTTATGCTAGAGTTAGGGAGTGCAAAATGGGGAAAAAAACAGCTTCAAACGGTCAAAAACGGGCAAGAATGCCGTTTTCCAACGACTATAAATCGAACATTGGCCCAACTCTTCAAAACGGGAAAAATCCGGTTCGGAAAAACCCGAACTGAACCGGTTTCTAACGGATATATGCAAAATCGGTCCCAAACCGCCGATTTTGGTCAAAACCGGTTTTTACTGGATTTGCCAAAGATGATCTACCCAAAATAAATAAATCTATATCTATATCTATACTGCTTTATAATGCATTTGGGACATGCTATTAATAGAAGGCTTAAAAATTCAGATTCAACATCTTACTTATAATGGCAATATTTGTATTAATTTTGCAATTAATTCAATACATACACATTTGGCTTAAAAATTCAGCTATCTTTTGGAAATTAAATACGAAACTGTGGAAAACTAGAAGGGGGGTTGAATAGTTTACCGCTTTTTACGTTAATTATCTTTTGAAAACTATCCGTTTTAATCAAAGATATACTTGACGTTTTACATTAAGATGTGAATTGAAACACTTTGACCAACTCAAAGACAATATGTAAACTAAACACAATATGTAAAACATGCAAGTAAAGAGATAGAACGATTAAACCACAACACGATTGTTTATCGTGGTTCGGCTACAA
>LBNU01038848.1:5217-39246 GCA_014162995.1 Artemisia annua
TGAATATGAGAGTGTGAATAATAATTGTGTCGATCATCATCACTAATAATATGACATCATCACAATATAAATTCCAACTCATAACAAATCAATCATCCCTGAGCAATATAGAAACCCAGCAAAGTTATAGTATGCATGCAGTGAGTATAAGCGATAATGCAAGATACAATGTAAAGAATAAAGAGAAAGAAGATGCAACACCGGGACACGGATGATTTATTAGTGTTTCGGCCTACTAAGGTCTCCTTCCTTGCCCTACCCACTCCCCGAGTCAGCCTATCGAGAGTTTCTTCACTGACAAACAAGCATTCCCTGAGAAGTGATGCGGAGAACCCTTACACACACGTTGTTAGCGACGTGTAACGAACCCCAAACCTAAATTCCGGGTCCTATGTAAGCACTGAACCATCTAAAAACAACAATACAATAATAATCACAACTTCTTAAACCCTTCAGATTAACCGACTTCATGACTTCTTCACCGACACTTCACGAACTTCAAACTTCTTCACGACCGTTCCACACTGTCGAAATCTCTCCACTACTTCCCACAACTTAGAATTCCTATACTAATTAAACTTAATTGACTCTCTCCTTCCAATTATTCCACCAACTTACCATGATTCAGTTTATCATAATAAGTAAGATAATATTTGGTTACTATTAATATACTTACACAACTTGTTTTCAACATCTGTCAATCAGTATTTTAGCTACTCAATCATCTGATTATTATTTGACTTGATGATAAAAAAAGTATTACTTCTCCTTGCAACTTTGAAATGGTAAGAAGGAAATTGTAATTAACACACCAGAAATATAATATTATGAATCGGGTTTTAGAAGTGTTTAAGAGAAGATTGTAGATCTGAAAATTTTCGTCAAAAGGTGGAATTGCAGAATTTAAGGTGTATTTATAGAGAAATTTCACTGAAATTTTTGAAGGAGGTGGGTTTAAATCCGGGGGCATCTAGGGGGGCGCTGTGAAACAAGGCCAAGAATTTGTCTTTTGGGAAAGTTACATTTGGAAAGAAACCTTTTTAAGAAGGCAATGATTTTAAGTGAGAATGATTAAATATAGTTTTATCGCGCAGATAATTATTGCCAATTTTATATATTGTGGTGTTTATTTGAACTTAATACAGTTTTTTATATAATCTAACAAACAGTATTGATTACACATATACACATATTGGACAAATATTATATTGAAACCCCCTCTAATTAAACGGTGACTTAACACCTTTACTTATTATTGTCTGGCTGATCTTTCTTCTTAACCAAACATAAATAATATTAGTTGTCATAATAAAAATTGTAAAATGTTTATTCAATTATTGACAATCATAACACTCGTATATGAAGATATCATTGTTCCCTTTGTTTTAATACGTAAACTTACGTGGGTTGTTGAACCATGCATCATCCGAGATGTTGGAAGAATGATGAGCGCCCGTCATTCCTTCTTATTCAGAAATCTGTTGCATAGTGATTTGTAGCACCTCGAATAAATTACACTTGTCTTACGAATTACCGCTTATCTTGTTTGTAAACATCACCTGTATGACATCCTACTTCGGTCATTGCTAAATCCAGAGAAACAATAGTATAATGATATGTTTAAAGATGCGTTCGAAGTTGCCCACGTTCCTCTAGTTTTGAGGTTAAACAATGTCAACGTGAGATTCAAATAAATAATCACCCAGACAGCATGGATTTAATGCTATTGATAATAGATGGTCTGAGAGCAGGTGAAGACGGTCGCGACCAGTCCTTATTCCTAGCATGAAACCTACTAAGATCACGCAAAGCCGTTACTACATTGGCTACAACGTCTTGTTTTACTATTTGCTCACCTTGTCTCATGTAAGACCCGGTCTGAAAAAATGCGATGAATCACGGTTGAAAATTGTTAAATTAAACAATTCTATGCATAAGAGGCCAGGAATGTTGATATATCAACTTTATAATCCGATATATTAAATATTATTGGTAAGATTATCATGGAAAAAATATATAATGTGAGATTGTTCTTATGTAGATACTTCGTTCATCTTTGGGTGCATATGATAATGCAGACACCTATTATCACAACTAGAAATGTGGGTCAGCTCTGGATTTCTGAGTTGACTTGAGTTCTTCAACAAATTATACAGTTCTAATTGGTATCTTATATAACCCCAACAAGTTAATTATGAACTAAGTTGAAGGTATAAGCTTATTGGTGCGGGGTAAACCCGTTCTCATATGCAAGAATATATTTAGAGTGTGTCGAATAGTTTCTGAGTATATAGATATTTGGTTCGCACATCATAAGTATGAGACATGGATTACGTTATAAGTTGATATGGTCTATTGTTATCGCTTAATTAACACGCTTCCTGAATTTTACTTTGGATAGATGCAAGAGGTTGTACCTCTTTAATTAAGGGAGTATTTGTATAACGATAACAAATTCTCTGCTCACCATCATTCGTGTCTCAAAATTGCAGATTTAAGGTGGTATTTATAGGAGAAAATTTCTGACATTTTCTGGCAGTGGAGCGTGGCCGGTCCCCTTAATTGTGGCCGGCCCCCTTAAAATTAAGGGGGCCGCCCTGTCGAAAACGGTCAGAAAATTTGTCTTTTCTGGGGAAAGTTTATCTAGTGAAATTTTAACTGTTTTTGGCTAAAAATTTGAATTCATATATTTATTTTGAATTAAACATTTTCCTTTAATTACCAAAAGTGTTTTTCTAAAATATATAACATTTTATAACATTTTCTTTTAATTAAAACATTTCCCTTTAATTACCACAAGTGTTTTTCTAAAATATAGAAAATGTTTATAACATTTTATAAAATTGTAATGTCTAAATAAAAATCTATTTGATCATAAAATGTATTAGACATTTGTTTATACATACCTTAAGTGATTGTTGAAGCATACTCGAGATGTTGAGATGTCGAGAGACGTTTACGTATTGTTGGCATAGATGATTTGTGATCACAAGTAACTTAAACACTTTACGTTATGTGTTGTAACTTACATCTTTGTCATCATCAAAACATGAAGAAGATGTTTAGATTAAATATCGTAATATAAATATCGTAATATTTATGCCAACAAATCATTCATTACCTTCATTGACGATTACTCACGTTACATGTACCTGTTCTTAATTAATGAAAAATCCGAATCACTTGAAATGTTTAAAACATTTAAACCGGAAGTTGAAAATCAACTTAACCGAAAAATTAAAGTGGTGAGATCGGATAGGGGAGGTGAATATTATGGCAGACATACAGATGTTGGTCAAGCTCCTGGATCTTTCTTTGACTTTTGTAAAGATCATGGGATTATTAACCAATATACCATGCCGGGTACCCCTCAGCAAAATGGTGTAGCTGAGAGGAGAAATCGCACCCTTATGGACATGGTTCGTAGTATGTTAGCTAATTCAAACCTTCCTGAATTTCTTTGGACTGAGGCATTGAAAACGGTTGTCCACATCCTTAATAGAGTTCATTCAAAATCTGTTCCAAAAACACCATAATGAAATTTGGACAGGAAGAAAACCCAGCTTACGATATTTACGGGCTTGGGGATGTCCAGCCGAAGCTAAGTTATACAATCCTCAATCACGAAAACTGGACTTGAAAACCATTAGTTGCTTCTTCATTGGGTACCCAGAACGATCAAAAGGTTACCGATTTTATTGCCCTTTTCATAGTACCAGAATTGTTGAGACACGCTACGCAGAGTTTCTTGAAAATGCTAACAACAGTGGGAGCGGTTCATTTAAAAGAATTGAACTACAAGAGGCTCGAGATGAGACACCAATAATTCATGTGCCCATCCCGATTAACACGCCACTTGAAACCTCGAATGATCACTTAATTGCTCAAGATCATCCAAATAATGTCGAGGAAAATGAACCTAACCATGAAATTAATGTTGAACCACAAGAAACTCAACAAACGTTGCGTAGGTCACAACGACATAGGCAGCCCACAAACTTCGACGATTACTATACCTATTTGAATGAGGCTGATTTTGACTTAGGGAAATGCAATGACCCTGAATCATATGAGGATGCCATTAATTGTGACCAATCAGCTCATTGGAGGGAAGCAATGAATGATGAGCTAAACTCAATGAGCAAAAACAACGTTTGGGAACTTGCTGAATTACCAAAAGGTGCAAAACCCGTTGGATGCAAGTGGGTCTTTAAGACCAAGCTTGACCCAAACGGAAATGTTGAGCGATATAAAGCTCGTTTGGTTGCAAAAGGGTATACTCAAAAAGAGGGTGTTGATTATAAAGAAACCTTTTCTCCAGTATCAAGAAAAGATTCCCTAAGGATCGTAATGGCCCTTGTAGCTCATTTTGACTTAGAGTTACATCAAATAGACGTCAAAACGGCATTTCTTAATGGAGATTTACATGAAGATGTGTTCATGGCCCAACCGCAAGGTTTTAACTCTAAAGGCAAGAACATTTAGTTTGTAAACTCAAGAAATCTATTTATGGGCTTAAGCAAGCATCCTGTCAATGGTATTTAAAATTTGATGAAGTGATAAAGAAACACAACTTCATCAAGAATCTGGTAGATCAATGCGTATACCTCAAAATGAGTGGGAGCAACTTTATTATACTTGTTCTTTATGTTGATGATATCCTATTAGCAAGTAATAATATTGATTTGTTGCATGAGTCAAAACGTTTTCTTTCCAGAAACTTTGACATGAAAGATCTCGGAGAGGGTTCGTATGTTATTGGGATCGAGCCAATGGAACATTAGGACTGTCCCAAAAGGCATATATTGAACGTGTACTCAATAGGTTCAATATGCAACATTGCTCCCCCACTGTCGCTCCCGTAATTAAGGGTGATGTTTTTGGATCTCATCAATGTCCGAAAACTGAGGTTGAACATGAGGAAATGAAGCGAATTCCTTATGCTTCCGTAGTAGGAAGCTTAACGTATGCTCAAGTTTGTACTCGACCAGATATCGCTTTTATATGTGGCATGTTAGGCAGGTTTCAATCTAATCCTGGCCTACATCACTAGAAAGCTACTAAGAAAGTATTGTGATATCTACAAGGAACGAAAGAGTACAAATTAACTTACACTAGATCCGACAATCTTGAAGTTATTGGTTACTCGGATTCAGACTTTGCGAAATGTAAAGACTCTAGTAGGTCAACTTTGGGATATATTTTCATGCTGTCAGGTGGGCCTATTTCTTTGAAGAGTCAAAAACAAGTGCTAACGACGATCTCAACAATGATGGCTGAGTATGTTTCAGTTTATAATGCGACATGCCATGCAATGTTGTTAAAAACTTGATCACTGGACTCAAAATTGTTAACTCCATCTCAAGGCCATTAAAAAATTATTGCGATAATAGCGCAGCCGTGAGCTTCTCGAACAATAATAGTTCAACTGGAGCTGGTTTATATCTCAATACAAAGTACTTATTCGTACGTGAAAGAGTGGAGGAACAACGTATATGTATCGAGCACATTAGAACTCATGAAATGCTTGCGGATCCGCTAACTAAAGGTCTACCACCCAAAGTATTTCAAGGCCATGTTGCTAGAATGGGTTTACGTCAAGACCTTATATAATGTTGTAGTTAGTGCACTATTTCGTGATTATGTTTAACTTCAAAACAAGCGCTTTAAGATAATATCCTTCACTATAATGTCTAGTTTGTCTATATTTACTTTTAACTGTGTACACTTATGTTTCATTATAGACAAACTTATGAGTACCACATTACTTTGTCATTTTGGCTTAATGAAATCATATATTTCAGATTAGTACCATTAGTATAATCGATGGGGGTCCCGTGTCAAACGCGACACGTGTGGCTGTATCTTTTTACTTTGGTGCTATTATGGAATTATGGTAATTCACATAAACTTATAATTGGCCAATATAATTTTTCAGGTTTATGTATATATGAATAAATGGTCTTACGGTCAAGTGGGAGAATGTTGGAATAACCCTTTTAATATGACCTTTGACCATTTAGACCCTTAACTATGCCCTATTGACAATATGTACCCTAACTAACAATTGACAGTTATTTGATGGAAATAACTGTCATAACAATAAAACATCGGGAAGTGGTCATTTTCCTGTATCTTGTCAATTCATTGTTCTCTCAATCCAAACGCCAATAACTCTTGAGAGAAATCCCTCCATCGGATTATTGACATCACTACCGGAATCGACTAACCCTAACACTATGGCTTCATCATCCAATCCTAATCATCAATCGGTTCTATCATCAAGTAAGTTTACTTTCATGTTCTTGATATATGATTACATGAGATTGATCCTTTATGTGTTTAATTAATTCAACAGTGGCTATATGGCCCCTAGCCCAGAAGGTGTAGCGAGCCCACGTAACCATTTAACACATCACCAAACCTTTCACCGAACATGTGTAGTGGTGATAGCCAAAGCAACCCCCCACACATTTACATATATTAATAAAATTGGTTGCTGGAGAGAGTTTTTGTGCACCACGTTAGGCGGATGTAATGTGACCACCAAATTAGTGCCAAACTACCACCACGCATGGTGGTGGCAGGTGGTTGCGCACCACGGGTGATGGTGTACAACATTACGCCCGGTTTAAAATTAGTTTTACGCAAGTAAAATATAACGTAAAAAGGATTCTTGGTGAAGAAAAAAGTTGTTGAAAAAATTTGAAAAGATTTTACAACAAACAAGAGATTTGGAAACATAAATTTGGTTGAAAAAAAGTTGGAGAAATATATTTTAATGTTGTTTTTTAATGAACAAAAACTTTTGATGTACAAAATAACCTGTTTGTTCATCAAAACATGTATCAATACATTTTGATGTACAAAAAGCAACCTTCCCCTTGCTAAGTTTTTAAATAGATGTATTTTATCAATTCATTTTTTTTAGGTTTCCTTCAAAGTTTGTGCTTTTTAATGGATCCTCACCCGTGAAACATATATACGTATCTATTTTAGCTTTTAAAACTGGCACCTTAACTGGAAGGAAACAAAAACAGAATCACCCAATTTAGATTATTATGTACACGAGTTTTTATTAGTACTTAGTAGATTTCCAACCTTTTTTCCCACTATGCTTGGGAATACTTTCGTAAGAATCTTAGTCAAAATATTTTTGCCTTTTGAATACTAATTTAGACATTATATGTTTTACATGTCGTTGGTACACGCGGCCTCATTCTCATCTTGTTTTGTATAGTACCAATGTAGCTTTCTTTTGAAAAATTAAGAACTAACTTATAAAAGGTTGAAGTGTTGAAGCCTAATTGAAGTCATATGTTTTCTTTGTCTTGGCAACAAATTGCTTTTGGCCATGTAACGATTTCCACATTTATACTAGCATTTTTTTTGTTGTTGGTGTCTATGCAATACAAATACATTAAATGCTTTACTTAATATTTCTTCTACATATGAAATGTGGAGTTTTGTTGCTAGCCACCGCACAAAGAAACCATAAATATTTACTTTATAAATGGCTAAAACGTAAAGAACAAGGAAATTTTTGTGATTTTTATTCAATGTGGGTTGGAAGAGCACCCATTCCCATTAATCAATTACAACAAGCAAAAGAGACTGCATTTAAATAGGACTTGAAAGTAATTAAACCCTTCGGGCACATTAAAAAACATAGCGACCCAAAGGACCTCGCACATTTAACAGAGAAACAAATTTGTACAATTTCTTCCAAAGGGATCGACATTGAAACTACTCGATCTTAGCTCAGGCGTTGCTCCTGAACGATCCAAGAGCCTTAACTGCACCTGCTCTCAATACGTACTGGTGGTAAAAGGCTGCAATCGCGGCTCCAATCATTGGTCCCACCCAGAATAACCACTGCAAAAAGTTCACATAATTAGCCTTATTACACTTTTGAAGTAAGAGATGAATAACATAGATAATGTATAAATATATTCAACTTACTTGATCATCCCATGCTTTTTCTTTACCATACATGACAGCAGCACCAAAACTACGAGCCGGGTTGATTCCAGTTCCAGTGATTGGGATTGTGGCCAAGTGAACCATGAACACCGCAAATCCGATAGGAAGAGGTGCCAACACCTTTTATTATTAATTCAAACAATTGTTAGACTTTGTCATCAATAATAACACCATATAACAATTGACTAGAAATGTTATAGTAACATAAATAAGTAGTACTTACAGGGACATGGGAATCGCGTGCATTTCTCTTAGGGTCAGTAGCCGAGAAGACGGTATAAACAAGAACAAAGGTACCGATGATTTCAGCACCCAAACCGGTTCCTTTGCTGTAGCCATCAGCAAGCTCATTAGCACCACCACCATAAGTGTGATAGTAAGTCTTCTGGAAAGCCTTAACAAGACCACAACCACAAATAGCACCCAAACATTGAGCCACAATGTACATAAATGCCCTTGGTAGTGTCACCTTCCTAGCCAAAAACAACCCGAATGTAACAGCGGGGTTAATGTGTCCTCCTGAAATACCTGCAGTGCAATAAACAAGGACAAAAATCATGCCTCCAAAAGCCCATGCGATACCAAGGATTCCAACACCACCACATTGGTCAGTGCTGTGGGCTATTTGGGACTTGTAACCGATGACAGTCAAGACAGTGATGTAAAGGAACAATAATGTGGCAATGAACTCGGCTATTATGGCTCGGTAAAAAGACCATTTGGTGAGTTCTTCGGGGTCGAAAAGGGGAGAAGGTGGAGGGTCTTGGTAGTCTTTAGCACCGTAGTGATCGTGTCCACCAACCTCTACGTCTTTGCTCATTTTCTAGCTCTTTGATTGTTGTTATTTGTGTGTAGAAGAATGTGTTATAACTTATAAGAGTGAGAGATTGGAGTGTGTGTTGATGAGAAGTGTGGATAACAAGTGGTGCTATTTATACTAGCTAGGAGATGTTGTACTGTTATAACATGTAGTATTTATAAATTCTTGCTTCGTCTGTCTATCTCATGATCAGGATATACTCTTTATGGTATACGTTTTGTATTTTACTACTTTATAAGATTTGTATGCAAACTAAATTAGACTAAATAAACATGTAAGTAAATTTTTACTATCAATACACTTTTTAATTATTCGATCAGCTAGTATCAAACTTTGTGACAAATGTAACTAGAAATTTAGGTTTATCAATTATTTCTAGCTAGAAAACACATGCACGTAGACTTTAAACTGTAAGTAAACCACAATTGACGAAGGACCATTATATTTCAGTAATCGGATTTATGTCATCAGCTTTACTGCATATATAGTCTGCTCTTAGTATATTTACATGACTATTTTTTTGTGCTGATCTTATAACAACAAATTCGATATCAATTTCTGACTATATTAAACGTTTTAAATAAGATTCGTGCTCATTCACCCAATATTTTGTTAGCAAAATTTTCGTGTAACGTTTTAAAAATGGGACCCTTTAACGAACTAATCAATGTTAGCCACCACCGCCCATTTGCATTATCTCATCTTCTAACCACTAATATTTTGCCACCTGGATTCCCCTAGCCAATCAGTGTTTAGAGTTGGTATGATTTTTGTTTTTTTTTTTGCTAACCCAGCCAATCATCTTCAAACGAAAATAATTTGTGGCAATCATAGAGTCATGCGTCAGATATTAGATATATAGGTTTATTACCAAAAATGGACTAACCACCACGAACGTTCTAATGTCTTTGAAGGGGTTGGCAAAAAATTCTGGCTCTAAATCATATCTTGAGCCTAATTACGTACCAAACCAATTATTTATATATGTGGTCTTAGAAGAAAACAACTACTCCCTCAGTCTCATATTAAGTGTCCACTTTTCAAATGCACAAAGTTTTAGAAGATTCCACTAACTACACTCTCCACCAATCAAATATTATTTTTACCCACTAAAGTCTCATCTTATTAGTTGGAAGGTACAATATGGACAATTAATTTAGAACATCCTAAGATTCCATTATAGACACTTAATATGGGACGGAGGAAGTATGAGCTAGCTTAAAAAGGGTTGAACTTGAACTATAATTGAATCCTAATTGATCTCGAATATAAATTTAAGTTGAATATATACGCAATTTTAACCTTTTAAAGAGAAAATTTTAATAAAAGTTGCTTCATTATACACCCTCTCTTACCCAAGTGACTCAAACGTGCACTCTTTGAATTTTCATGTTTTTATAAAAAATAAATAAATAAATAAATAAATAAACTTGCGAAAAAACTTTGTTGTTGTACTTTTTTTATTATTTTTCTTAATATCCACGCCCCATAACCGACTAAAGCCTCGACATCGTTAATCCATTTATGGTTTACGTTCTAAATGAAGTAGATAACCTATGAACTTCTGCGATACCTTGGCGACTCTGCGATATGATAATATTTGTTAGTTTTCCCCATCCACTTGATATGATGTTTTAGTAAACTATCATGTTAGTCACGTCAATCTCATCACACATGCGATATACTGCGATGCTGGCGATGAACAATCAAAATTTGAATGTGGAGCATCGATAGGAAATGAGTAGGTATGATATTAAATTAACACATCACGTAATTTGCATTCTATTTCCTTATAAATAGTGTGGTTTACTACTACTCATCCTTATATATCCCTTCTAATTACTATGTGTTTCAGTATCTTGGCATTGTAAACCTTTTCCCTTAACAATTCAAAGTATCCAATGCAGACGTCATATCTCAAATGTTACTAATATGTTGTCTGAATGTAATAAGTTTCTGGACTACAAAGTCAGACTATCGAACGGATTTGAACATAAGTCTTCATCACTTAACGCCGAACAATGCAAACTTCATCTTGTTGCTCCACAAGTCTTGATCACTCCATATCGTGTGTGGTCAGGGGCGGAGGGGGTAGGGGGACAGGTGGGTGCTGGGCCTCCCCCAACTTGTCCTGTTAGTTCAATGAAAAACTAAGCCCAAGCCTATGTTTTTTTACAATGTTAAATATTGGCCTCCCCCATTTACTCACCTGTAAATAAAAGACACCGTAAAATTTAAACATAAGTTCCCCACTCTCTTTAAAGACCTCTAAACTACACTATATTATTAAGAATCATCTTTCTGTATTTATATTTTCTTTTTTGTTCACATTATTAATCGGCCTCACTCCTTAATAATTTCATGTTGGGTTTATTCTGTTTTCAAAGTTTAATATTCTAAATATTAAACTAGTACATCATGATATAATTTTCTAAAGAGTTTATGATATCTAGCTTGGCTAACATTATATTTCCAAACAGTAACTAGTTTAGAATTATACCTGTAATTTGTAACACTGAATGTTTTTTGTCGAATCAAAAGATCTTAATATTATTAACTTACGGCTCATTTATAAAGTTATGAGGTAGATTATTATTTATTAGTTAGTAATATACGAGAGTTTTTTCTTTAAACATGGCTTGTAAGTTGAATAATGGACAAAATAAGAAAGGAAAAAAAACTGATTATAATCATAATCGGGACGCAACCAGTAGGTTATATAGTTTATATTGAAACTTCAAACTACGGGATATGTTGATTATATTTGCGTATAACATTTATCGTTAATATTTTACAACAAAGTCGGCACCCCTTAACTTTAAATCCTGGCTCCGCCCCTGTGTGTGCCGGAGTCGCCATTTCATGACAAGGCAATATTTAGGTTTGCCTAAAGAGGCATGGTGTGGGGAAACTTTTGTTCTAAAAAATCTCCCTAATGTTGGTCAGGAAGCACTATTGAGACCGTTTCGGTTCTTAGAGTCCATGTGTAAAAGGAGTCTTCTTACATGAGACGACATTGCCTTGATGCTCCTCCCTTAGGGCGATAGTTTTGTACTATAACCCCTGCCATGCAAATTTACTATGACAAGCAGCACTGAAAGAACTAATAGTTTATCTTTGAAAATAGTTCTTCCACTAGTTTATCTTTGTATTATTTCTTTATTTTAAGATTTCTATTTCATCTTCAGTTCATCGTCTAGTTCATCTTCAATTCTTCGTCTAGTTCATCTTTGTAATATTTCTTTGATTATTAACGACGAGATTAACTTTTTAATAGCAATGATGTTGTATTTAATTTCACAAGCTCTTTGAGTTAATTGTGCATACAAACTTAACCTTCCAAAACTTAATAATCATATTGTTGTTCAAAATATAAGCTATCTCACACAATTCACATGCCTATCTATCTTGGTAACCTTGTGACAACCCGTAAATTTCCCTACATGTCCTATTCGAAGAATCGATCATTTATTTTGAGTTGGTATTGTTTGTGAGAAACTAGGAGTATTTATATTCATTTTTATCAGAAATATTATTCTGAGCACGTTGGTGTTATTCCCGTATCATGAATCTTCCGTTTACTTGCTTAAATGAGCCCCGAACATTATATTGTGAAAGATATAGTAAATTACATATGTGGCCCCTGCAGTTAGGTTTCACCGTTGCCCCTCACTTTGAAATAATTACAGAATGGTCCTTGTGAATTATTAAACCTAATCTCCTACTATATAAACAACTTTAATAACACATTAGGGTTTTCATTTCTTCTCTTCCCCTCTCTCTCCTGTTGCAGCCGACAACACCACATCTCACTCTCTTTGATTTCCGGCCACATTCCGGCCAGATACACCTCCACCGCCGGTCAAATAAACTCACCGCCACCACCAACTTGTTTATCTCGACCTCACCATCATTTCTACATAACTCACGCGCTACGAATCACCCCTAAACACCTTTCTTGATCGCGTTTCAGTCGCGACCCATCACCCACCAACACCATATCTCTCTCATCTTGTTACCGAAGACCAAACCCACCATCTCGTGGTCGTTTGCACCTCAAAACCCACGATTCCTCGAGGGTTTAGAAGTAATAACGAAGCTAATAAAATAGGGAACTTATAAAAGAATGTTTGGTGGTTCGGGTTGTACTCGTGAGGACACCACCGCCGTCTTCTCCATCCCTCGTCTCTCTCTCTCATCTCTTGTTTTCGAGTTGGTAAATCGCGAAACCTTGTTTATATATCTTCATATTTGTTTTGAACCGATTTTATTATGTGTGTTATGTTTTCGTGGATCTAAGTTAATAAGAATGAGTTATTAGATTTTATGGATATAAAATGAGATTAAAAATGTTTTGAAAACATTTCGTGTGGTTAAGAATCTGATATAAGGTGTCGAGTTGATGTTGTTGTTGTCCCTGGTCATGGTTTGACTTTGGGTATTCTCGATGTTGATGTTGTTTGTGTATCGGATCCAAAGAGAAACACCACGAGGGTGTTGGTTTAATTCCAGTCGAGTACATGTCCCGAGTGGGATGTTGACTTCAAGCTTATGGCTTATTTGACCATGGGTGTTTGGTTGTCTTAGCTTATTGTTGTTAACCATGGTTCATTTTGGTGTGTTATAAACTCGTTAGGCATATTTGGTTAAGTCCTAATGTTGTTTGTCAATGTTTAAGCTTATTCTTGGTCTTGTCGCGTGTCTCGGCTTAACGACCCATATAGGGTGCGTTGGTTGTGCTGCTACTGTCGACACAAAGAAACGCCCAAAAGGGTGTTTAGTTTTATTGTTGGGTCAACCAAATTTTACATGAATGTGCAATTGTGATGTCAAAATGAGAAAACTTTTGGCGTGTTTGATTTGTAGTCAATAAGGGTGAGTTTCTTTGTTAAGCGGGCTGTCAAGCCCAAGCCAAATAAGGGTGTGCTTTGATTAAAATATCAAAAGTGTTATTGATTTAGTTTATTGTAACAAAGTATATATTTTACTAACGTATTTTACTTGTCTTTAGCATTGGCGTTATTGGTAAGTTTCGGTTACTCTTGGGATTGATACTTGATTTCAGACTAAACATATACTTGACGGAAAAAATGTAACGGATTATGATTCGAATCATTTGGACAAATCATTTGACTCGTATCGGATCATTTGGACAAATCATTTGACTTGTAGACTCATACGGTCATACCGGACCTAAAATACAAATTTAGCACTTATTAATTTAATGACAAGTTATGAAAACCGGTAACCGGTAAATAATCTAAAGTTTGATTTATTTACCTAATAATACTTGGTTTCAACTATTTTTATTTTTATTTTTATTTTTTAATATAATGTGTTTAACAAACATGAGCACGTGTTGACATTGTAACTTGTTGGGAAAATATATTTTGAAAATTGAGTTTCATTAAAGTCTATTGAATTGGAAATGTTGTATAAAAGAACGCGTCATGCTGAATTTTATACAACTTTCTAAACTTGTACTTATTGTTCAAAACATTTTATTATTATAAAACCCGACGAGAATATAAACTTATTTTTTTAAAGTTGAAAAGCCTTTTGCTCGAATTATGAATTCAAACTTATTGTGTTTATAAAACATGTATGTTTTATATAAACTGTTTGGGGATTTTTGGGTAAACACCGAAACTTGCCTATTTTATATCACATGGTTAATTGTCGTCATTTTCTAGATTTTCATTGATTAACTTGAGTTCTAGTCAGTATCTATCGACTATGTCGATGTCTCTTCTTCTTTGGCGTGAGTTATAGTTGAGTCTATGTTTTCCTTACCACACCACACGAAATCATCGATACTAAACTTTTTACAAGTAATGACATGAATAATCCACGAAAACTATAACACATTGTCTTCTATAGACTTCAATATTGTATGAGCTATATTTTGAGATAATCGTATACATATTAGGTTACGCTGTTTCTGTACCATTGTACTCGTCGTAGCTTCTTCTGGATATTGTTGTGATTAGCTCTAGATGCCACTTGTGTCAGTTGTGATTTTTGCATTGCTGTGGCTAAGGTGAGTTCATAGCCCCCTTCTTTTAAGCAGTTTTTATAACTATTTTTGGGGGAGAATACATGCTCTTTTTAACTAAACTTAATGATTGTTTATCTGAATACTTGAACTGTTTGATTAAGTTCTGTTTGATTTACTAATATACTTGAATTGGCTATTCGAAGGCAATATGTGTTTACCTGATATATATGTGAGCTCCCTAGCTCAAACTATTTTCATGGACCTTAATTTCACTTATGTTTATATCAAACTATTACGTAGAATGAGCCTAAGTCACAGAATCCCATTCATGCCCACTTTCATGCACCGTCAATTCCTGCGGGGAAGCGCGAATGTTATGGATAGATCTATTGGGGTGACTCCCCCGTTCGGTTTGGCCAGGTAGACCAAACGCGAGCGTATAACATGTCGAAACACGAGTGTCAAGGGATAGACACTTACAAGGGCCTTTATTTAACGTGCTTCTAGAGCATGCACATTAGTCAAGCTTCGGTTGCATGAACTTAGTGGTGACGTAATAGATATCACTTTTGTATGAATACTACAACTTTTAAGGTCCAACTCATTGCTTTATAACTTAAACCTATGAACTCACCAGCGTAAGCTGACCTTTAGCATGTATTCTCAGGTTTAAGGCGCTAGCTCACTATTTGAAGGCGCTTGGCAAGGGGCATGGTCATAGGCGACTCTGATAAGCAATTGGGACCACTTCAATTATTTTATGGGCCTATTTCCGCACTATTTTCATAGCATGTAAACTATATGCTTTTGATAACAACTTTTATTTTATACAAATGAAATAAAAACCATTCTTTGTTCCTTGTGTTGTGATACCAATTACATAGCACCCTATTGCATGTATGCTTCCGCTAGACCCGAATTTTGGGGGTGTTACAAACCTAAAAGATAAGTATGTGGTAAAATGATGGCGATTAGTCTATAACTCAGACAATAAAGGTAAGTTAGTCAAAAATTTGAGTATCGATATAAAGACCCGAGTTTACCCAAAACAAATGTATATGAAGACCCGAGTTTAGCCCAAAAAAATGCAAAAACCAAATCATGCAATTTCGTACTAGGTCTAAATCACTATATGCCAAGCTAGGGTTGTATCGTTATAGTGAATATGATAAGTTTGACCATTTGAAGTGCTAGACTTGTGTTAAGTCTAACGACATGAGAAGGTTAAGACATCCTCTCCATTGACTCTTCATCCATTTCAGTAACGCAGGTGCCGGTAGTGGAGTTTTTATTTTAAAGGATTTCTTAAAATGTAAAAGTAAAGATTTTAAACTATGTTCATGCAGTGTCGTTGAATGTAAAAATTATGTATTAATGAAGTTTTACATGTGTTATGCCCAACATGCATATTTGTATTAATCGTAAAAATACCATATCAATTACAATGGTAATTACATTGCAGTGTCGTTGAATGTAAAAATTATGTATTAATGAAGTTCTACATATGTTATGCCCAACATGTGTCTTTTTATTAATCGTAAAAATACCATATCAATTACAATGGGTAATTAAATCGCAATGTCGTTGAATGTAAAAATTATATATTAATGAAGTTTTACATGTGTTATGCCCAAAATGTGTATTTTTATTAATCGTAAAAATACCATATCAGTTACAATGGGTAATTACATAGGAAGAATCATAAATTAAATCAATTAAAGTACAATATGTTAAAACATCTAGAGCCAAAGTTACGTCGTTTGAAACGTAAAAGATACAAAAGACCGTGGTGTGATAGTGAACAAAAATTGTTTAGACAGTTTAACAACACGCTAAAAGATGGCCATTATTCGAAAGCAAGACCACCATATGCTATTAATAGTATGGGAGAAGTGGTAGCTCTAGCTAACCATCAGTTGGCTTTGATCACCAAAGCTTCATGGCGTAAAGTGATATGAGCTTTAAATGAGGTGGTTGAGTGACCGCTTAACCTGGAGTGAAGTGATGATGGCCTTGACATATGAGGTTAATGGAGAGAATGTATACCATTTAAGAACTTTTGATCGATATTTATAAGAAACAAAATTAACGCAAATATCGTCTATATGATGCGATGTCCTACAACTCATTTCTATATAACTCCATTTGCATGTATATATCATCATCCACCTCACAACAGTTAACTTTGCAAAAAGGATTAATGAGAGTCTACGCTTAACTACAACCCCTTTCAAGATATGTCGCCATTGTTCCCCTAGGACTCCTAGGTATGCAAAAAAGACGCAAAGAAAAAAATGGATGAGAAAGCCAATAATTTAGGAGTTGGACGAAGCAATGATGCAATAGGTTAACGGCGTGAGGCGATCAAGGATTTTCTTATTTTATTTATTTATTTATTATTATTATTATTATTATTATTATTATTATTATTATTATTATTATTATTATTATTATTATTATTATTATTATTATTATTATTATTATTATTATTATTATTATTATTATTATTATTATAAACCATCACTTTTATTAACAATAAATAGGATTTTACAAGAAATTAGTGGGGAGCCGAGAAACCAACTGGGCCCCCACACCTTATTATTATTATTATTATTATTATTATTATTATTATTATTATTATTATTATTATTATTATTATTATTATTATTATTATTATTATTATTATTATTATTATTATTATTATTATTATTATTGCACACGGGATTGGAAAAATAAAGAACGTTTTTAAGGGGAACAAAATAAGACATGGTGCATGTAGAGGTCAATGTGACTTTAACGTATATATGTGAAAAGAATATTAGAAAAGATTTATCGGGAAAGTAAAGCATCTAACATATTTGTATTGCTAAATATCGCAAATGTATCGCGGCAGTAGTTTATCTGACACAGAGTGTCGCATCAATCAGTTACCGGAATCTGTAAACGTTCGCATACATCGAATTCTATCATTTGTTATATTGTTTGAATCGTATTTATCGATTTCTATCGTTAGTTTGGAATTGTAGTTTTCAATATTGAAAGGTGTGGAGATGGGGAGAGAAAAGGTAGCCTTGGTATTTTTTTATTTTGAAGCATGTAAATTGAAATAGTGCACTTTTAAAATATTTGAGTGAGAAAATATACAAAATGGAACATCCTTTAGCAAATTGACCTTATAAAAATAACTCATTATCATAAAAGTCACGACACAAAATAAAATCACATCTAACCTATGAGAGCTGACATCAGGAACTCTTACATTTTTTACACGAGCAATGCTACATCCACATAAGTTTTACACAAAAAAATCCACACAATGATGTGGCCATGTATGATTGGGCTAATCAAAAAAAAGAAAGAGAAATTGTAGTAAAAGCCACCAATCACATATAGCCATATCATTATGTAGATTTTTTTTTGATAAAACTTATGTGTATGTAGTATTACTCTTTTTTCACCTTGGAAATCCAAACTTTCAAATTTAGGAATTGCCATGATATTACCACTCCTTTTCTTTTCCGTTAGTCCGTTGCCAAAGGTGAAACTTCCTTACTAATTGTGTCGATTTAAATATCATATCACGCAGAGTTTCATCTTTACCTTTATGACATTCTTTTGTCCACTCAACCTTATCACCAGCTCTTCGACACCCTTTCTTCTGCTTTACTTTCAACTTTTGGCACTTAAGGTTTTTCTTTGAGTGATGTCATTGCAATTTCTTTCCTTCTCGCGAAAAAGGTATAGTTTTCGTCGAAGATCATATATACCCTTAACCTCACATTGTGATGGTATTCCCAATAATATATGCATTGAGCAATGCTACACAAAAAGATTCATATAAACTACTTGTGTATATTACCAATTAATTATCAAGTTCTCGCTTGTTAATCAATTGGTTAAAAAGAAAGGGAAACTTTGTAAACATTAAGATGTGGGTTGGAAAAGCACCCGTTAATCAATTACAACAAGCAAAATAGACTGATATTGAAAAGGACTTGAACGTAAGACTAATGCTAATAGGCGTTGGAGGGTGACCACAACCGAGCAAATCGACGCGTCTCCCCCCTAGCCAAGCCACAAGCGACGCGTCGCATGGCAAACTTTTCAAAGTTTCGGTTGCCTCACCAACCAAAACAATTGCAACATCTTCCATATATTTTTGAACGTTGGAGGTCATTTTAAAGGAGTATATTTTTGTTTATCTTTTTTTGTTAGAATTGTGAAGTTCATGGATAAGTTGCAGGTTTTGCTTTTATTAAGAAGAAGATGTAAATGAAGAGAGAGAGGATAAAAATTAAGAAGTAACGTGTGGTGTGTATATAAATGTAGATTGTTTCATATTCCACAATGTGATAGTATTAAAATAAACAAATAAAGTACTATATAGACTTTAACTATAATTTATTAGCTGATGAACTCTTTTTCTTTTCATTGTGTGTTTTAGTTTGTGTTTGTATAAGTATATTGCATGAAATTTTAATTTTAAAAAAAAAAAATTATGGGGTTGCTTTTGTGGTCACCACTAGCTAATTGTGGTTGGGGTGGAGTTGTAGAGAGAGAAAGCTAAGGTGGCGCTGATGTGGCGGGGTTGCTTGGGTGAGAAAGTGGTCACCACTAGCATTAGTCTAAATCATTTGGGCACATTATAAAAACCAAGCAACCCAAAGGATTTCACGCATTTAAGAGAGAAACAAATTTGTACAACTTTTTTCCAAATGGATTGACATTAAAACAACTCGATGATAGCTTAGGCGTTGCTCCTGAACGATCCAAGAGCTTTAACCGCACCTGCTCTCAATACATACTGGTGGTAGAAGGCTGCAATCGCAGCTCCAATCATTGGTCCTACCCAGAATAACCACTGCCCAAAATTCACATAATTAGCCATTTTCAGCTAGTGACATAAAATTTGATTTAACGTATCATGTATAATAAATATAACTTACATGATCATCCCATGCTTTCTCGGTACCATACATGACAGCAGCACCAAAACTACGAGCCGGGTTGATTCCAGTTCCAGTGATTGGTATTGTGGCCAAGTGAACCATGAACACCGCAAATCCGATAGGAAGAGGTGCCAAAACCTTTAATTATTAATTTAAAGAGTTGTTAATATATTTACAAAAGATAAGACAACAATTACCTAGTACCATGTCCATAAATATTAAGTAGTACTTACGGGGACATGGGAATCGCGTGCATTTCTCTTAGGGTCGGTAGCCGAGAAAACGGTGTATACAAGCACAAAGGTACCAATGATTTCAGCACCTAAGCCAGTGCCTTTACTGTATCCATCAGCAAGCTCATTAGCACCACCACCATAATTATGATAGTAAGTCTTCTGGAAAGCCTTAACAAGACCACAACCACAAATAGCACCCAAACATTGAGCCACAATGTACATAAATGCCCTTGGTAGTGTTACTTTGCTAGCCAAAAACAGCCCGAATGTTACAGCAGGGTTAATGTGTCCTCCTGAGATACCTGCAGTGCAATAAACAAGGACAAAAATCATGCCCCCAAAGGCCCATGCGATACCAAGGATTCCAACACCACCACATTGGTCAGTGCTGTGGGCGGGGTCGACTTGGGACTTGTAACCGATGACAGTCAAGACAGTGATGTAAAGGAACAACATTGTGGCAATGAACTCGGCTATTATGGCTCGGTAAAAAGACCATTTGGTGAGTTCTTCGGGGTCGAAAAGGGGAGAAGGTGGAGGGTCTTGGTAGTCTTTAGCACCGTAGTGATCATGTCCACCAACCTCTACGTCTTTGCTCATTTTCTAGCTCTTTACTTTGTTGTTATTTGTGTGTAGAAGAATGTGTTATAAGAGTGAGAGATTGGAGTGTTTGTTGATGAGAAGTGTGGATAACAAGTGGTGCTATTTATACAAGGAAATGTTGTGTTGTTGTAACATGAAGTATTATTTTTTCCTGTCACCATCTGATCATCATACCCATGGAGTATATGTTTTTGTTATATATTTTACTTGCAACATCTATCTATAATCTAAATTGTGCATGACTGAACTTCATCCAACAAGGATGACAATCTTTACTATCAATACGTTTCTTGGTTATTCTGCTAGAAATCACATGCATAGCCATAAACATCTAAAACTACACAGACCATAAATTAGCGAGTGAGCAAATTAATTCAGAATCTGTTTCTTTGTTCGTATTGATGTGATCATCTGTTCTATTTAGTATTGAATGTTATCATCTCAATGGTTTACTGATCAACTCAACACTATACTTATATTGTTCCTCAACGAAAAGGTTTGAACTTTACTATTGGTTTAGGCCTTTTTATACCAGCACATATTTTTTACGCTCATAACTCATTCATCCAATATTTTCCTAGCAAAATTTTCGTGTACCGTTTTAAAAAAGAGACCCTTAATTAACCAACTAATCAATGTCACCCACCACCGTCCATTTGCTTTTTCTCTTCTTCTAACCACTAATATTTTGCACCTGGATTCCACTAGCCTATCAGTGTTTAAGAATTATTTTTTTGGCTAACCCAGCCAATCATCTTCAAGCGAAAATAATTTGTGGCTATCATAGAGTCACCGTCAGATATATAAGAAAATGGATTAACCATTTACATGTCAACGTTCTAATGCTTTTTTATGAGGTTTTTATGTTTAAACCACTACTACCTAATTGCAATATCGTGATGTAACGTGTCGAATGGTTGCTATTACTATATCTTGAAGTTACTTAGAGTCTAACTTACACATCAAACCAATTATTTATATTAATTTGTGCATACCTGGTCTTAGAAAAAGAGTATATGTTAAATTTCCATCAAAGTACCGAGTTAATACCTGAACTAAATCATGTCTCTCTTTTTATCATATCATAAAGTTTCAATTTTGTTTCCAATATGAACTCATTATATTTTTTCGTGTACAACATTTTAAAAGTGACGTGGTATTATTGCTTAGCCAAAACAGTAAGCTGTTGCAGTGAAAATATGCATAAGCATGCTAGATAAATGGGGTAAGTCCTATATAAATATATAATGTAAATTGGCCTGTATTATATAACATCATAACAACACCCTTAGTTAGAGCGGGACAAACACTCAATGATTCATATTGACGCGAAACTCGTCAAATAGCACATACGGCAAGCCTTTGGTGAAGACGATAACATGAGGGAAGGAAAAACACGAACTTGACCTGGCAACTGCAACTTGATACCGAACAAACTGGATGTCAAAGTCTATGTGTTTCATGCGCTGATGTTGCACATGATTAGAGGATTGATGAATCGAACTAACATTATCAAAATACACAAGAGTAGTGATGTGCGTTGACTGCAAAGCAAGCTTTACAGCTTCCAAGTGTACCTTATCGATGTAGTGTAGTTAAGGCAAGCACGGGGTATTGATCTTTCTCTTAGGGATTAGTGTGGTAGGCTCGTAAAGTATGGCGAAATGATATAAAGGAACTAAAGAGGATTATTTTTAATATTTATGCATATTTTAATAGAAAGCAAGTAAAATATCGAGGTTTTGGAGATTTGATTTTAATACTTATATTAACCTAACAGACAAGTAAATTAAATTGCAAAAAAAGTAAATTGGCTAAACTTGTATGATGAAAAACTGTATTTACTTATGGTCAGGGCTGTCTCGTGAATCGGTGGCCCCAAGCCATAAATAAAAAGAGGCCCTATAGTAAAAACTAAAAGAACAATAATATGTGAACACTATGCCGAAAATGCAAAGATGATTATAATTATTCAAACACATAGAAAGAAACACGAATAAAATGATTTTATAAAACAACCTAATGTTCTTTCTTTAATAGTTTGTAAAGAGAAAAATGAAATTGAGAGAAAATGATTATTATTGATTGAATGAAATTGTACATTACAACTTGTATTTAAACTAAACCATTGGCGGGAAACTTCTAACTAACTTTACAACTCAGTTTGACCCGCTTTAACTTTTACACTATATTACAGATACACTACACTATATACAAACTTGATTACATACTATGACAATCTGTAAGACACTTGTGATGATGAATGTAATTGGATGACATTGTGGTTATGTTGATCATAGCAGCTTTGGCACCATCTCCATTTAACTTGACTGCTTGACTGCATCACTTGACTTGGTATCTCCATTACCCCCTGCAAGTTGGCAGTGTGTGTGTATCACACACTCCAAACTTGGATATACAGTTGTGGAAAGGAGATCTGCTAAGCCCTTTTGTCAACACATCTACTACTTGTTTGTTAGAGGGAGTAAATGTAGGAAGTATAGCACCTGATTTGATCTTCTCCCTTACAAAGTGGCAATCAATTTCTATGTGTTTTGTTCTGGCATGTTGCACTGGATTAGAAGCTAAGGCAATTGAGGATTGATTGTCACAAAATATAGGCACAGGTGTGATGATAGGGATTTGTAGATCTTTGAGAACACTGACCAACCATGTGACTTCACAAGTACAATCTGCCAATGCTCTATACTCAGCCTCTGTTGAGGACCTTGACACCACCAATTGTTTCTTTGATTGCCAAGATACAAGACAAGATCCTAAGAAAATGCAGAAGCCTGTTGTGGATCTTCTTGTAATTGTGCAACTTGCCCAGTCACTGTCAGAGAGAGCCCTCAGTTGTAGTTGATTATTTGCTGGAAAGAATAGGCCTTGTCCAGGACATAGTTTGATATATCTAAGAACTTTGATAAAAGCTTTCCAATGAGGTGTTCTTGGACTATGGCTGAATTGACTTAAGAGATGTGCTGCATAAGAGAGATCAGGTCTTGTGATGGTAAAGATAAAGTAATTTCCCAACCAAAGCTCTATATTCTGAAGGATCTGTAAGAGGCTCTCCATCTGTATCATTAAGCTTCTCAACTTGATTGATGGGAATGTGTGAAGGTTTTAGATCCAAAACTTTTGCACTGTGTAACAACTAGCATACTTTCTCTGTGTCATTGTGATACCCTTAGGGGGTGTTTGTTTCATTAAGATGTTTTGGGTCTGAATCTAACTACCACATCTTATTGGTAAGAGGTGGTTATAAAGTCTGAATCTGAATGAAATCATGTTGTTTGTTTTTTTTATAATTGTCTAATGATTTCAATTGTCTATTTTTGTAATTATATATCATATCCTAGCAATACAATGATTAGGTAGTTTGTATAAATATGAAATGGAACATTTTTATCTTAAATTTAACAGAATAATAAATCATTAAATAAATTATTTTAATACATATCATAAATTAAAAATAGTAAAAAACTATTTGTACTTGTTATAAAGATGACCACAAGCCAATATGTAATTTCTTATAACATTAAAAAAAATAATAATAATAATAACGACACAAATGGAATCGATATCTCTTTATGAGAAACTCAAATGACAAGATGCAATAATTATTTTTTTGTCACTACAAACTTGAAATTTTGCCTAAATATGATCTCACTCGGGCCACAAGTAAAAGTATCCTTTACACAAAATAAAAATACAGCCCAAACAATTTGTAATGGGCCTTTTTTTCTATTTACCCTAAGCTATAACTAACCCTAGATATATAACACTACTTTACTCTCTCAACCCTAAAATACTTGTGCAGTCACCACACATTTATCTTGCTCTACTTGAGGAATCTACCAAAACATGTCTTGGTTCCCTTGACACTAACAACACACATAAACTAAATGTGATCACTAAACCACGAAACACAAAAACCTATAGAAAAGTGTTCCGAAACAGGTTGGTGGTTTTTTTGCTTTTGTTCTTTCTTATTTTAACAAACCACAATCATAAAAAAATATATATTCTATAATCTAGTTTTAAAGAACACGTTTTTGCTATGGATTTGTTATTGATCGATGATGGGCTCTTTGTAAAGATCATTACAGATTTTGTGAACCATACTTTAAAAAAGAACCTGAGATCTTCGTTTGTCGTTTATGTTATATATTTTTTCTTTGTTACATCTTTTTACGAAACACAAACAAAATTTGGTCTCAAACTTGAGAGTTGGCTGAAGATTTTATAGGATTAAGAGCCAGTAAGAGATGATCTCCAACTCTTACTTCGGTAAGACATATTCATCTGACCGCGTCTGATTGACAAATGAAAAACAAACAACCCTATTGTCTGACCGCGTCTGACTGAGTAAGAGTCAGAGGCGGTAAGACGTTTTTCTCAAGAAACAAACACAGCCTTAGTGTTTCTCATACATTCAATGCCAAGATAGTAATTCAAACTTCCCAAATCTTTTATACTGAAAGCCAAATCTAACTGATGTTTATAGTGGTTGATAAGCTGTAGGTTGTTACCAGTAAGGAGTAAGGAGTATATCATCCACATATATCACTAATGCCAAAAAATCAGTACCTTTCTTGTATGTGAGCAAAGATGTATCAACATAGCTCTGAGTAAAACCACAGTTGAGTCGAAAAGTAGTCAATTTTGTGAACCACTGTCTATTTGCTTGTTTGAGACCATAAAGTGATTTTTGCAGCTTGCATACAGGATTAGGAATGTTTGAGTTATGTTTATATCCTTGTGGTAGTGTCATGTACACTTCTTCATGAAAGTCACCATGAAGAAAGGCATTGTTGATGTCTAATTGTGCAATATGCCAATTGTGATGAACAACAATGGCTAAGAGGACTCTTACTGTGACCATTTTAGCCACTGGAGCAAAGGTTTCATTATAATCTTCTCCTTCCTTTTGAGTATGACCTTGTGCAACCAACCTAGCCTTGAACCTTTCAACTATACCATCTGACTTGTATTTGATTTTGAACACCCATTTTGTTCCAATTGCATTCTTGTTTGGTGGAAGAGAAGTGACAGTCCATGTGCCATCGGACTCCAATGCATATAGCTCCTTGGTCATAGCTTCCACCCATTTTGGTTGTTTTGCAGCCTGAGTCTAAGATTTGGGTTCCACTGTATGATTAATGGTTTTGATGAAATGTCTGTGAGTTGGTGATTTAATGTTGTTGTGGTTTATGTATTTTGAATGGTGGAATTTGGTTGTTGAGTTGAGTGTGTGTGATGAAGAAGGAATGGTGACATGAAAATCCTTGAGTTTTGTAGGTAACTTTGATGTTCTGTTTGATCTTCTAGGATTTGGAGGTGGAGGTGGTGTTGGATCAAATGAATGTGAAGATGGTATAGATTGAGATGAAGAGGGTTCTGATGAGGATGAAGATGATGTATGTTTAGGTGAAGAAGGTTCTGATGTAGGTGAAGTTGGTATATCTTGTGATGATGAAGGTGAAGATGGTGTAGGGTATGGTGATGGCATTGTGGTGTGTGTTGGATCAGTGACTGTTGCTTGTGAGTTGTCTATGTTTGTTGGTGTATGTGATGGTTCAGGGGATGAAGTATCTGTGATTGGTGATGGATGTGTAAACTGTGGTATGTTGGATGAATCATGGCATGTAGGTTGTGTAGAAGGTGTGGTGATTGGTGATGTATGTGTTGGTTTGTGAGCAAATGGAAAAATATTTTCATGAAACATAACATGTCTGCTAACAAAGGTCTTGTGTGTCTCAAGGTTGTAGAGTAGGTATCCTTTCTGTGTTGTTGGATAACCTATGTGGACACATGGGATTGACCTAGCTTCAAACTTATCTGAGGTATGTTGGTGAGCAAATGCTTGACATCCAAGAACTCTTAAATGATCTAAGGATGGTGGTATGTTGTATAACATCTCAAATGGACTTTTGTTGTGTAAAGGTTTACATGGGAGTCTATTGATGTGATAAGTAGCAGCCTGTAAACAGTATCCCCAAAAATGAATAGGAAAGTTTGCTTAAAATCTTATGGCCCTTGCTACTTCTAAGAGATGCTTATGTTTCCTTTCTACCCTTGCATTTTGTTGTGGGGTGTTTGGACATGAGGTCTGGTGATTTATACCATGTTTTTGAAAGAATTCTCTTAATGAATGATTGAGTAATTCTGTCCCATTGTCACTCCTAACAGACTTGATACTTACTTTGAAATGATTTTGAACAAATGCATAGAACATTTTGAGAGTTGAGATGGTGTGATGTTTCGATGGTAACAGGTAAGTCCAAGTTGCTCTAGAATAGTCATCCACAATGGTTAAGAAGTATGTGCATTTGTTCACAGTAGGGTGTTTGTATGGTCCCCAAACATCAACATGAATAAGCTCAAACAAGGATTTTGCATTTGAATCACTTAACGGAAATGACATAGCATGCTGTTTTGCTAAAGGACATATATCACACTTATGTACATCACAATCCTTAGAAACCTTTATTGACTTAATTTGTTGTAATACAAAACTAGAAGGATGTCCAAGCCTTGAATGCCATATCTTCAAATTGGCTGTGTTGATTGAGAGAATGGTTGAGGGTGTGACTTTTGGTTCCTGTTTGATGATGTAAAGTCCATTATAGAGGTTGCCATGTGCAATCCTCCTGTGGTGATCCTGAAAGTAGCAAGCAAATGGTGTAAAGGGGACTGAGAGAGGGATATGTGATCCTAATTTGCTCACAGATAGTAAGTTGTATGAGAAGGATGGAATGTATAACACATTGTGAAGTGTGATAACTGAGTTTATGTGTACTGATCCAACTTGGGTCACAATGGTGTTCTGTCCATTAGGTAAGGTGACATAGATGGGTTGTGAACAAAGTTGTACATTGTGCATTAGGGTCAGGGATATGCAAACATGATCAGTGGCACCACTATCTACTACCCATAGATACAATTGACTAATCAAGATAGAAGCAAGGACCTTGTAAGCTCTAGCATTTATATGAGAAGCAATAAACTTGTGAGTTTTAGTAACATGAGATGCAATGAGTTTGAAATTACCTCCACTGCCCATGAAAGGTAAACCTGTTGCCTCTTTGTTGTTCTGCATTAGAAGCATCATCTGATTAAGCTGATTCTGAAGCTGGTCCATTCTTGCACTCATTGCTACATCATTTGTGACTGAAGTACTTTGCATCTCAGTGGTATTGTCTTGTGCAACTGCCATATTCACTGCCTTGCTTCCTGAGTAATTTTGTTGTCTGGGTATTTGGATTTGTGGTTTAAACTTCCCATGTAATGGGTGACCTACAGGGTACCTAACCAACTGATAGCATTCTTCTTTGAGATGACCTTCTTTATTGCAATTTCCACAAATCACTCCCTTCCTAAAATTGCTCCTTCTTGGTGTTTGTTCTCTGGAATTGTAAGTTCTTCCAGATGGTTCACTACTGTAATTTCTTCCAAACCTTGAGTTTCCATTGTAAGAACTCCTTTGATTGTTGGATTGTGCAAATAAAGCAACTGATGGTGTGGTTTTAACAACATTTGCTTCTCTTTGTTTCTCCTCCTGCCTTATCATACTATATGCTTTTGCAACTGATGGCATTGGACTCATGAGCAGTATCTGACCCCTAACATTAGCAATACATTCATCTAACTTCATCAAGAACTGTATAAGCCTTTTTCTCTGGTCTCTCTCACCATTGACCCTTCCATTTTCACATGTACAATCACAAACACACAAATATGATGCTTCCAGTGAATCAAACTCATCCCATAAACCTTTCAAATTGTGGTAATAGATCTTAATAGCAGTGTTATTTTGCTTCAATTGTACCAAATCTTGAGTAATTTGGTAGATTCTGTGACTGGTATGTGCTTATTCACATACCATTTATTCACCATTTTCAGGCTCTATAAGACCCAAAAACTAACGTTAAACGCCAAAGATATCGTGTTTTTGTGTTTGTGACTGTGCAGGAGAGGATATTGCAAAAACGACATAGATTTCAACCAAAAAGCCTCAAACGAGCACGAGATGTGGAAAAGTGTCAAAAGCCGAGTTAACGATGTTATCTACTTAAGAAGAGCCCAAGACGACAAATGTATTCCTTAAAGGCTCGAAGAAAAATTCATGAGACACTTAACTGAAGCTCAAAAGAGAATTTCAAGAAAAGTCCTCCACATTTGAGCAAGATGTCGCTTTTAAATCTTTTAAAGACCTTTGGAAGAAACGTCAACTCGAGTCCTCAAGATTACATTAGTGTTACGTTTAATGTTTAAGAACGTTTAGTAGTTTGTAACATAGTTTTAGTGCAATGTCATGAATTGTAAAGGTTCAAGGGCTATATGTGCAACGTTGTCAAACATGTGCAAGCTCTTGACCTATAAATTGAAGCTTAAACCTCATTGTGAAGGTTGGTTAGTCTTTAGGTTAGATTTAGGGGTAGTGTAGATTTTATTTTTGTTAATGAAGTTTTGTTAAGCTTTTATTTTGCTTTCTCTCTCTACTCTCTCTCTAGATTTCTTGTTTAATCTTTACAAGTTTTGAGTCTTTGCTAATCTTTATTTACGTTATCTTAATCTTTCCTTTAAGCTTTTATAAACTTCTTGTCACCTTTGCATGTATCCTTTTCGAATGACATAATATGGTTAAGGGCTTGGTTTTGGTTCGCTAGCTTATCACAAGCTTATATAGGTTCTTAAACTAGTTTTCAATAAAGTTTTTATAAGTTTTTCTTAGTTTTAATCATTGTTTCAAGTCTAAAATCGTCCAACCTTATTTTTCTTTAATTTTTGCGAGTTTGGTTTTCTAGATTTAGGGTTTTGCGAGTATGTGTAAGTTTTTGCGAGTATGAAAAAGTTTTTAGCGAGTATGGATTTTTGAATTCTAGCGAGTATGGGTTGTTCAATCTAGCGAGTATGGTCTTTTAAGTAGCGAGTATCATTGTGAATGTTAGCGAGTATGAGACTGTGGTTAGCGAGTATGGAACTTCCATTGCGAGTATCAAATGATTTTTCTTGCGAGTAAGAGTTTTGTTTGCGAGCAGGGGCGGAGCCAGAAAATATTTTAAGGGGGGGGCAAAAAAATTTTTTTTTTACACTATATATAACAAGCATTAGTTTTTTTTTACGTCCGTTACCGTTAAAAGAAAAATTTTGCTAACTACAAAATGACTTTAATGGTCTTTTTTCTGAAAGAAAAATTTTACTGAGTACAAAATGACTTTAACGGTCTTTTTTCTGAACGAGACTTCCATTTTCATGATAGATAATATAGTGTAGTTTGAAAAAAAAAATCATATTTTTTGAACTAAAGCAGCCAACTATTCTTGAAAAAAGTTAAACATACTAGTAACATTTTCTTTTATTCTAAATATGAGTGAATTTCTACCCCCCACGTGGTGTGGTGGGACACAACCACACAACAAATACGTACCATACTACTATATAAATTTATTATTTTCATTTATTTCTCTCTTCAACATATGCCATAATCATCTTCTACCTCCACCATTGTTAGAAAAAGCTTCCATATTCCAAAAAATGACGTTTTGGAGTTCATCTTCTTCAATATTACAAAAAAATAAAACCTACACTTCAAAAAAATGTCTAAAACTTGATATTTACTTTCAAGTTCGAACATGGCAGCCAATTTCTAAGGGGGCAACTTCAACCAATACCTCAAAATATCAAAAAATTTACACTGCGATTTTTTGGGTTGGGGGGGCACTTGCCCACCGTGCCCCCCCTTTGGCTCCGCCTCTGTTTGCGAGTATGGATCACTTAGGTTCTTGCGAGTATGGTTCCTAAGACTTGTGAGTATGGTGCATTTGTTTTGCATGTATGGTATTTTTCTAAGTTCTTTCGAGTTTCATCTTTTTATTTTACGCCGAGTTAGGCTTTTCTTTTCCTCATCGTTTCATCGAGTGAGGTTTTATTTTTATTAGATCTAAACGTTACTCTGTCGAATTTTCTTGAAATCTTTTTAGTAATGTTTTATTACTTAAGTTCTTTGTCTTTTCATTTCTAGACTAAAACTTTATTAGAGTTTAGTGTTTTCAAGTCTTTTATATTTCTTTCTTAGCTTTGTAAACTTTTATTTTCGTTTATTAAATCTTTAAAAGCCAAATGCAATTTATTGTCTTAATTCAAGTTTATTTCTTTATCGCTTTACTTTATTTAAAATGAGTCGTGAGTAGCTTTAATCGTGTTTGCTTAGTGGCTCGGGTTTGCAAGCTAAGTGCGAGTATTAAATGTTTGTGATTAATAATCGTTAAGATTATTTGGACTTGTGATTTTATTATTCAAAGAACAAAAGCCGGAGAACAATTAAATCACTTGTCTAGGATTGTTATCTCTTCAACAGATTAATTGACAACTAATCTCGAGAAAGGAAAATAATTCGTCATAAACCATTAGCTCACACCTAGTGAACTTTCTCAAGTCGCTTTGCAAACATATTGTCTTTAAATTCGTTTACCGTTTTAATTACTTATCGCACTTTAATTCTTGTTTTCTTCGAGTTACTTTATTTCATGCAACTTTACCTGCTTACTTATTTTGCGTCACTTTATTGCTTTCCTTTACTTTAACTGCTTTTAATTGTCATTGTAGTGTAATCAAAACCGAATCATCTTTTAAACCCTATTCACTTCACATATCTCACGATCTTGAGTGACGAGATCAGTTCAACCCTCGTTGGGACTACGATCCGAGTTTATAAGCTTCACCGCTTGAAAAACGCATCTCGTCAAATGGCGCCGCTGCCGGGGAGCGGTTGATAAGATTTAGTCGTTCGATCGTTTGAGTAATGTGTTTTGAAGACCCTTCTTTCGAGAAGTTAACGCTTTTGTAAATATTTTCAAAAGATAAAAATCCAAAAAAAAAAAATTTCTCTTCTAATTTGTTTTTCTTTTGATTTCCCTTGTTCCTATATCAAAAATCCAAACAAATTTTCTTTTTCAAAATTAGTTTTCACTTTTGTTTTACATTTTACAACATAAAAACCCAAAATAATCTTCTTAACCTCTAATCGTTTAATTCTCATGAATTCATTGATACTTTGTATTGGTTGTGGTGAGCCACTCTATGGTTCACCGTGTCGATATTGTACGTGTGTAAGGTGTGGTAACGATATTCAAAATGGAGGTTTTTTGTTTTGTGGTTCAAGTAATTCATCCTCTTATGATCAAAACCCGAATCCATTCTACTATCCTTCAAATTTTTGCAACTACCCACCTCCGCTCGACTTATCTTCGTTCTGTGAAGGATGTGGAAATCGTTTGGATCCGACTTCTAATTGTTGTCAACGGTGTACTTGCATGAGGTGTGGTAGAAGTCTTATTAATGGAAATTGTTTGTTTTGTGCTGTCGAAGATGAAAATTCATATTCTCAAAATTGCAATTCGAACTTTCCCAATTACCATCAAAACGATTCTTACTTTCCTCCTCAAAACTTTTATGAGCAAGAACCGTATTTCAATTGTGAATCTTTTCAAAATCCACCGAATCCGTCACAACAATCATATGAGTGTGAGTATTGTGGAGGTCCGCACCTAAACACCAATTGTCAATTTTCTCCAGATGTTCACCAAAAACTTCAAGATATGATGATTGCAATGGAGAAATTGAAGAATAAACTTACCCAAGAAGACTCTCATCAGAAAACGTATGGAGAACTTTTAGCCAAAGAACGAGCATCTAAGGAAAGCTCTCAATATCGTAAACCCTTCATTTACAATGATGATGATGACGAGGCGTCCATTCAAATTGGGAAGTTTTACAGTACTTCATCATATTTCAATACAACCGTCAAGGATGATGGCAGCAAAAGCATAGAAGAATTGTTAGCAGAGGAGAATGCACAGAGAATACGAGCCTTCCTTTATGAAAGTGGCATTATATCTCCTGAATCTACTATCCCCGACTCTTCCCATCCTTCTCTCACTACGATCGAGGGAAGTGACTATGTTGTGGAAGAGGTCGACACTTCTCCTGTTAATGATAATTCTATTTCAACCAAAACTCCATCCTCTGATCCTCTTGTTTCCGATTCTATCGCTCCTTCTCCCACGCCGGTTGAGAGGAATGATGTCTTTTCAGATGAGATCGAGGCGTGGCTTGCTAAAAATCATTCCGAATCGACGATGGTTGATGATACTAACTTTGATCCGGAGGGAGATATTCGTTTTCTTGAAAGTTTATTATATGAAGAAACATTACCTCCTCTCCCTCTGAAGAACGATGAAGTTACTGATGAGTCCATTGATAATAATGATGAGATATGTTCCGAGTCTGACGAAGGTTATACTTCCTTGTCTTGTGGAGAAATCGATTACGTTGAAGAAGAAATCCTTCAGTGTGGCAATCCCACTTCACTTTCTGAACCAAATATTCCCGACTTCTCTCCATAAGAGATCGATGTTCTTTCAGATATTGATGAAACTTCGAATGAATCAGATAACCCAGTTCTTGAAACTTTCAAAACAACTTTCACCAATCCTCTGTTTGATTTCGAACCAGATTTTACTATGATTTCAGATAATCCGCTTTTCGATATTCAGATTAAGGATAGTGACGAGTCTGTTACGGAACCTGAGGTTACAAATGTTCATCATATGGTTGATTCTCTTCACGATGAGTTTTTAACTCCAGCCGATCCGACTCCATCAAGAATTGTAGAAGTTTCTGAGCCTACTAAGTCGTCATCTCTGAATGATTCATCATCTTTTACCGTGGTTGATACTCCATTATCGTTCCTTTCCGAAGATAAAATTTTTAAACCCGGTATATTAACTTGTTTGGACTATTATGGGCTCCAGCCCGACATCCTTGCTTCTTACGTTATTACTGAAGCATTCGTTGATGAAAATTTGAAGAAGGATGATTATAAGACTAAGGAGAAAGTTGTGCTTACCCCGGAGGATCTCTTTGAATTTGACCTCGAAATCGTTGTTATGATCTTTCTTCCGTATCTTACCTATGCTGTTGTTTCTCCCATCCGTCATTCCCCCGGGAGTGAGGATGTTGTTTTTGATCCCGGAATCTTCGCTTTTCAAGCTGTTCGTTTCATTTGCTCCCCCAAGGACAAGTAAATTCAGGGCGAGTCTAAGCTATACGACTCGTTACTAAACAAGCGCTTCGTGGGAGGCACCCCATGCTTATCCTTTTTATTTTTCTAATAAGTAACGCGAGGAGGGCGACCTCTTCCAATCTTGTGTTCGCTTGGTTGTTTGTGTTTGTGCAGGATTTCCCCAATTCATGATGACTCTCGTGCTCGTAGTTCGTCTCATCTCCACTCGAGTCCCATGTCTTGCTGCTGGATTGGAAATCCTATATCCAAATCTTATCGACTAACGGTATCTTTGGCATACTTAATAAACGGCCTTAGAATTATTGTTAGGATTACCCTTACCTTTGAAACATTGAGGACAATGTTTA
>LBNU01038848.1:39536-52106 GCA_014162995.1 Artemisia annua
GATGAATTTTATCCAATCGGTCACTTTTCTATGAATCGTGTTCTTGCTCTATGACCCTTAATCGTTATTAAAAGATAATGAAAGTCAAGCACACCGTCATACGCTAAAGTAGTGTAATATAAGTTGCATATGGAATAAAATGGAAAACCGGGGCGTTTTAGGGAATAAATGCTTTCTTATCTCCTTTGAACGTTTTGCTACTTTTCAAAGTTAGTAAAGAGAGGTTTGAAATTATTTATCTTTAAAGCGTGACATGATTACATTGCGTGAGGACACGCAATACCTTAGTCTGGGGGATTTTGGTATGTGCTTATTCACATACCCTTTATTCACCATTTTCAGGCTCTATAAGACCCAAAAACTAACGTTAAACGCCAAAGATATCGTGTTTTTGTGTTTGTGACTGTGCAGGAGAGGATATTGCAAAAACGACATAGATTTCAACCAAAAAGCCTCAAACGAGCACGAGATGTGGAAAAGTGTCAAAAGCCGAGTCAACGATGTTATCTACTTAAGAAGAGCCCAAGACGACAAATGTATTCCTTAAAGGCTCGAAGAAAAATTCATGAGACACTTAACTGAAGCTCAAAAGAGAATTTCAAGAAAAGTCCTCCACATTTGAGCAAGATGTCGCTTTTAAATCTTTTGAAGACCTTTGGAAGAAACGTCAACTCGAGTCCTCAAGATTACATTAGTGTTACGTTTAATGTTTAAGAACGTTTAGTAGTTTGTAACATAGTTTTAGTGCAATGTCATGAATTGTAAAGGTTCAAGGGCTATATGTGCAACGTTGTCAAACATGTGCAAGCTCTTGACCTATAAATTGAAGCTTAAACCTCATTGTGAAGGTTGGTTAGTCTTTAGGTTAGATTTAGGGGTAGTGTAGATTTTATTTTTGTTAATGAAGTTTTGTTAAGCTTTTATTTTGCTTTCTCTCTCTACTCTCTCTCTAGATTTCTTGTTTAATCTTTACAAGTTTTGAGTCTTTACTAATCTTTATTTACGTTATCTTAATCTTTCCTTTAAGCTTTTGTAAACTTCTTGTCACCTTTGCATGTATCCTTTTCGAATGACATAATATGGCTAAGGGCTTGGTTTTGGTTCGCTAGCTTATCACAAGCTTATATAGGTTCTTAAACTAGTTTTCAATAAAGTTTTTATAAGTTTTTCTTAGTTTTAATCATTGTTTCAAGTCTAAAATCGTCCAACCTTATTTTTCTTTAATTTTTGCGAGTTTGGTTTTCTAGATTTAGGGTTTTGCGAGTATGTGTAAGTTTTTGCGAGTATGAAAAAGTTTTTAGCGAGTATGGATTTTTTAATTCTAGCGAGTATGGGTTGTTCAATCTAGCGAGTATGGTCTTTAAAGTAGCGAGTATCATTGTGAATGTTAGCGAGTATGAGACTGTGGTTAGCGAGTATGGAACTTCCATTGCGAGTATCAAATGATTTTTCTTGCGAGTAAGAGTTTTGTTTGCGAGTATGGATCACTTAGGTTCTTGCGAGTATGGTTCCTAAGACTTGCGAGTATGGTGCATTTGTTTTGCAAGTATGGTATTTTTCTAAGTTCTTTCGAGTTTCATCTTTTTATTTTACGCCGAGTTAGGCTTTTCTTTTCCTCATCGTTTCATCGAGTGAGGTTTTATTTTTATTAGATCTAAACGTCACTCTGTCGAATTTTCTTGAAATCTTTTTAGTAATGTTTTATTACTTAAGTTCTTTGTCTTTTCATTTCTAGACTAAAACTTTATTAGAGTTTAATATTTTCAAGTCTTTTATATTTCTTTCTTAGCTTTGTAAACTTTTATTTTCGTTTATTAAATCTTTAAAAGCCAAATGCAATTTATTATCTTAATTCAAGTTTATTTCTTTATCGCTTTACTTTATTTAAAATGAGTCGTGAGTAGCTTTAATCGTGTTTGCTTAGTGGCTCGGGTTCGCAAGCTAAGTGCAAGTATTAAATGTTTGTGATTAATAATCGTTAAGATTATTTGGACTTGTGATTTTATTATTCAAAGAACAAAAGCCGGAGAACAATTAAATCACTTGTCTAGGATTGTTATCTCTTCAACTGATTAATTTACAACTAATCTCGAGAAAGGAAAATAATTCGTCATAAACCATTAGCTCACACCTAGTGAACTTTCTCAAGTCGCTTTGCAAACATATTGTCTTTAAATTCGTTTACCGTTTTAATTACTTATCGCACTTTAATTCTTGTTTTCTTCGAGTTACTTTATTTCATGCAACTTTACCTGCTTACTTATTTTGCGTCACTTTATTGCTTTCCTTTACTTTAACTGCTTTTAGTTGTAGTTGTAGTGTAATCAAAACCGAATCATCTTTTAAACCCTATTCACTTCACATATCTCGCGATCTTGAGTGACGAGATCAGTTCAACCCTCGTTGGGACTACGATCCGAGTTTATAAGCTTCACCGCTTGAAAAACGCATCTCGTCAGTGACCATCCAGTTGAGAATAGTGTTCTTGAAGCTCATTCCAAAGATCACATGCTGTGTTAACAAAGTTGAATGAATTGCTGATCTGATCATCAATGGTGTTCATGATCCATGAGATAACTCTCCCACAGTGGCCTGTGTTCAGAAGTGATTCTTTGCTCAACAAATTCACCAGTGACAATCTTGAGTTTGTTCTTAGCATTCAATGCTATCATCATGGATCTCTTCCAAGAACCATAGTTATCTGATCCTGTAAGCTTCTTGGAGATCAAGATCAGGCCTGGGTGATCATTTGTGTGTAGAAAGAGAAGATGATTAGGTGAATTAACATCATCAGTAGTGGTTGCAGTGGTTGTTGTGGTGGTTGTGTTTGAGGTACTCATGATGATAAGTGTGATGATGTTGATTGATTCTTGATGAATTTGTAAGGAATTTGGATGTTAAGTGATGAGACGAAAAGTGTTACGCTTTTAGGGGGTCATTTAAGCCCTAATTCGTATAAATATGATCAAATATTGCCCTAAATCGTTCCTTTTGTCATCTTAGGTACTTTTGAGAAGAATTCTGGAAAACATGCATATTTGGACGTTTTCGGAGCATAAAAGTGAAGAAAACAACAAAGTCTCAAAAGAAGCTGGAATTACTACCTGACGACGTCAGAGTCACAACGTGACGCCGTCAGCAAGCGTTGACAAAAGAGTGAAAACCAATTTTCAAATGACGGGCCAGAAAGAATTTGGAACTTTACACATGACGCCGTCAGGCGTTAATAGGTGTAGGCCGTCAGGTTGTAATTTAAAGAGTGATGGCCCAGAAGGAATTAAAGGGTGACGGCTTCAGAAGTGGATCTAGACCATCCGAGAAACCTTATGGCGGCGGGCTGACGGCGTCAGACCTATAACCTGACGCCGTCAGAGTGTAAAAGTCTATATATAGTTTTCTATTTTTCATTCATAAGTGTGAAACTTTATGGAGAACTTTTAGCACCAAACCCTAGACGAATTTTCTGTACTTTTTAGGATTTCCAACCCTTGGAACCCTCATGCTTAATTAAAGATAAGTCTTCACTTTAATTCAATCAATATGTCTATGTATTGGTTGATTATCTCTTTTGCTTGTCTTTTAATTAACATGTGTAGCTAAATTCTCTTTGTGTTTGCTTAGATCTAATGAAACCTAACTATTAATTATTGGTTAATTGATGTGTTGTTGTTTGTTGGGATGATTGTTCCATCAATGTTAGGCTCAAGAAAACTGTCCAACCTCCTTTATGGTAACGTGCTTGAACGTCTTGGGAAACATGTAGCCAAGGCATACTAGGCTATTAAGGTAGTATTTAACGCATGAGCCACTTTTTACAATCCCTATGGTTGTGCCATGCATGGCATAGGAGGAGATAAGAGCTCATAGAATTGGAGAGATATGTATGCCACTCCATGAGTTATTAGGAATACACCCTTCATCCACACAAGTAACATACATATCAATTAACCGGTAAAAGATAGTTAGGGAGTAATGAAGTCTAAGTAAACACAACTTTTCTCCATATTATTTTCACAACCACAATAGTTTAGATATTTTATTTTATTTGCAATTGTAGTAATTTTGGGTTAGTTGACTAGCAACTAATTCCGCCCACTCCTTCAAAACTGAGATTTTACTTGCTTTCATAAAAATATAAAAATACAAGAAAGAATCTTCCTTCACCCTTAGACCTATTAGAGTAGTTTTTCTGTCCTAACGAACACTATTCCCTGTGAGAGAACGATCAATCTGCCGTACTTACCACTATCCTATACTACACCGGTCAGGTACACTGCCTGGTGGGGTTGTAAGCCTCTTGAGATCCCTCGAGAGGTAAAACCTGTTGTAAGGTCACAAAACCACGTATCAAGTTTTTGGCGCCGCTACCTGGGAATAGTTATTGTTTAGGTAGAATTTTTTATTTTATTAGATCTACTCGCTAGATTCCTTTCTAGTAAGATTTTTATTTTATTTTTCTAGGATCTTCTTTAGTCTATCTATTTTCTTTGTGTTTTTGTTCGTAATTACTCGCCCATTAATTATTCCGTTGGCCATTATGGAAAACGCGAATCCACCTCTTACACCGGACGAAGTAGCTTTGTTACGTAGCCAAATTGAGGAAGAGATAAGTGACCTTAGGGAGCTCAATAGTATGATTTATATAGAGCTTGACTATGCCCTTAACGACCTAGCAACCGCCGTGTACTCGGATAATTATTTAGAAAACAACAATCTTACGATTGACGAGTTGGTTGAAAAGCTTTATGAAGAAGAGATAGATCCTAGGTTGGATGATTATTACAATTTATACCCCACTAAGGAGGAGATTGCCTACTATAACAACCTAGTTGATAACCCTAGACCACCCTTTATTAAAATCGACCCAAAAATTAAGAGGGGTGATCCTGGGAATGTGAAGATACCATGTATGATTGGGTACAAACATATTGAGCACGCTTACATTGACTGTGATCCCCAATCAATGTGACGTCCTCAAGCCTTTATAGCCACTTCATGAATAGACCACTTGAGCCTAGGAAAGACCCAAAGTATCCCGGCGGAGTTTGTAACTTCGTTGGAAGAATTAAGGGTATTCACNATCATAACAATGTAAATTAACATAAATATTAGTATTTGTTTGAGTCAAATGCTTGTATCGAGTCATAATGAATTTTTGCAGGAATTCCAGGAAGTAAGATCTAGTTTTTTCCAGAATTTTTCCGGAAACTTAACATGAGAATTCTGTCAGATCATTCTGACGGCGTCAGGTTAAAATTTTTTGCAATTTTTGAAAGTTTTGTATTTCTTCCGGAAACCTAAAAAGTTTTGTTAAATCTTTAACTTATAATCTCCAGGAATTCTGCAAAATATTCATTCCACAAGCATTATATCCTATTATATAGATTTTACCGCCGATTTATGCGAGGTTGGCCTTTATCTTTTTCAGGTTAACAGGTTATTTTGGACAAGAAGACGTCTATTATTTTGGAAGGGAAGCTTTGAACGCTCGTCTTTCTTGGAAGAAGATCTAATCATGTTACCTCATTATCCATATCAAACGATTCAGGGGAGTATTTGATTTCATTCTTTCATTTTATTTACTTTTACGTCTTCTATTTGAACATTGGGGACAATATTCAGTTTATGTGTAAGGGGGGTAAATGAAGGCACCGTTGAGAATACACTTACGCTTGATGTTTTGCTTTGTTTGATAGTAAATTTGTAATAAAACCAAGAGAAATATTTGTTAGGGCAATTTTAGCGCCAATTTAAAATTTTTTACAACATTTAGAAGTGAAACCTTGATCTTAATGAGCGTCTCATGGATAGGAAATTGTATGACTAGCACAAAACCGTACCACTAAAAAATTTTCCACCCTAAATATGTGAGGTTCGCCCCTAGAATTGGTAGGAAAAGCACCCATCTTTGGTGCTATGATGTGAGTACCGGTAGCATTTAGATTCTAGAACTTGCGTTAGGACCATCTCAAATCTACAAGTGAGACTAAATTCGTGTAGTTAAGATTTACTACATAATAAGAGGAATTAGGATTAACCCATTGTTTTACACCCGTATTTTTGTTATAATTACATTGACTTCATTGGTCAAGTAATTCTCCCATACCCTTTGCGTTGTATCCATTTTTGGTACACGATACCCCTAGTACACCCCTCCGAGCCTATCCTTTCGTTTCGACCTTTGAGCATCTTACTCAAAGTGAAAATTTGTTTACACCCCACTAAATGTACACCCAAATCGCCTTAGCATACCTTGTATGCACCCACCTTTGGTGCATTATTGTGAAAACATTTGTTAAACCCTTAGTTAATTATCTAGTCAATTACATGGTTGCTAAGTTAAGTCATATCCTTGTACATATTGTTTTGGGACGATTGGGACTCATGGGTAAAGTACTAGTGTAATGGAGTAATGGGGAAGAACAACATTATTACCCCCATATGTGCTAAACATTTTAAAAGTACTCCAAGTTTTTCAATTATCTTAATTCGAGTCATTAGAATAGTAATTGTAAAGTTATGTAAAGATTCAAGTGTAAGGGGAATGCAACTCCCCTATGATGTATTATTTTGGATGGTAGGGCAAGAGTGTATGAAAAAAAAAATTCAAAAAATCGAAAAATCAAGAAAAATACAAAAAAAAAATATATGAAAAAGAAAGTAGAAAAACATACGGACTACCATCCCGTTTCCTTTTATGTTTCTTTTAAGTTTTTGTTATTTCATTTTTAGTTTAAGATTGAGTCGAGTCTTGACTTAAGCAACGATGTAGAGTGCATGTATTTGATCATGATAATTAACTTTCCACCATTAAAATATCTTTTATTCCAACCAAACCGTGTTTATCATATCCCTACACCTTACGTTATAACCCTTTGGAAAGCCCTCTTTGATAGTTTATCTTAGGTGCTTACGCCTAGTGGAGGAGTAATTGATCCTCTCCCAAGCCTATGGTAATCTATTTGCTATGAAAGGTAGTGAGTGTTATTTTCCATTTTCATTTATGAGGTATACTTCTATGACATTTGAGAGATGAGAGAATCCAAACACTATTTGTGAGGTGCTAGTGTATAATTTCCGTGCTTGTTATGATTAGGGTCTAATAACTATTTGTTGTAATTACTTTTATATTCGTGTTAAATGACCCCTAACTCATATTTTGATTGGAATAAAAGCTTATTCGCTTGAGGACAAGCAAATCCCAAGTGTAAGGGTATTTGATGATACGAAAAGTGTTACGCTTTTAGGGGGTCATTTAAGCCCTAATTCGTATAAATATGATCAAATATTGCCCTAAATCGTTCCTTTTGTCATCTTAGGTACTTTTGAGAAGAATTCTGGAAAACATGCATATTTGGACGTTTTTGGAGCATAAAAGTGAAGAAAACGACAAAGTCTCAAAAGAAGCTGGAATTACTACCTGACGGCGTCAGAGTCACAACGTGACGCCGTCAGCAAGCATTGACAAAAGAGTGAAAACCAATTTTCAAATGACGGGCCAGAAAGAATTTGGAACTTTACACCTGAGGCCGTCAGGCGTTAATAGGTGTAGCTCGTCAGGTTGTAATTTAAAGAGTGACGGCCCAGAAGGAATTAAAGGGTGACGGCGTCAGAAGTGGATCTAGGCCATCCGAGAAACCTTATGGCGGCGGGCTGACGGCGTCAGACCTATAACCTGACGCCGTCAGAGTGTAAAAGTCTATATATAGTTTTCTATTTTTCATTCATAAGTGTGGAACTTTGTGGAGAACTTTTAGCACCAAACCCTAGACGAATTTTATGTACTTTTTAGGGTTTCCAACCCTTGGAACCCTCATGCTTAATTAAAGATAAGTCTTCACTTTAATTCAATCAATATGTCTATGTGTTGGTTGATTATCTCTTTTGCTTGTCTTTTAATTAACATGTGTAGCTAAATTCTCTTTGTGGTTGCTTAGATCTAATGAAACCTAACTATTAATTATTGGTTAATTGATGTGTTGTTGTTTGTTGGGATGATTGTTCCATCAATGTTAGGCTCAAGAAAACTGGCCAACCTCCTTTATGGTAACGTGCTTGAACGTCTTGGGAAACATGTAGCCAAGGCATACTAGGCTATTAAGGTAGTATTTAACGCATGAGCCACTGTTTACAATCCCTATGGTTGTGCCGTGCATGGCATAGGAGGAGATAAGAGCTCATAGAATTGGAGAGATATGTATGCCACTCCATGAGTTATTAGGAATACACCCTTCATCCACACAAGTAACATACATATCAATTAACCGGTAAAAGATAGTTAGGGAGTAATGAAGTCTAAGTAAACACAACTTTTCTCCATATTGTTTTCACAACCACAATAGTTTAGATATTTTATTTTATTTGCAATTGTAGTAATTTTGGGTTAGTTGACTAGCAACTAATTCCGCCCACTCCTTCAAAACCGAGATTTTACTTGCTTTCATTAAAATATAAAAATACAAAAAAGAATCTTCCTTCACCCTTAGACCTATTAGAGTAGTTTTTCTGTCCTAACGAACACTATTCCCTATGAGAGAACGATCAATCCCCCGTACTTACCACTATCCTATACTACATCGGTCAGGTACACTGCCTGGTGGGGTTGTAAGCCTCTTGAGATCCCTCGAGAGGTAAAACCTGTTGTAAGGTCACAAAACCACGCATCATTAAGTTCAGTAAATGATGTGTAGAATGAGTTCTTGATGAGATTTATGTATTATATGATGAATTTTGATGGTCAGAATGGTGATTTATGGTGATTCGTTCCTTTCGGCTCAAAGCATCTGCTATTATGATGAGGTGAAAAGTGTACCCGTTTTAGGAGGTCATTTAAGCCCTAATTCGTGTTAATATGATCAAATATTGCCCTAAATCGTTCCTTTTGTCATTTTAGGTACTTTTGAGAAGAATTCTGGAAAACACATCATTTTGGACGTTTTTGGAGCATAAAGTGAAGAAAACGACAAAGTCTCAAAAGAATGCAGGAAATCCTTCCTGACGGCGTCAGAGTCACAAGGTGACGCCGTCAGCCAACCAAGACAAAGGAGTGGATTCTAACTATACGTGATGCCCTAAGAAGAATATGTGATGTTTACACCTGACGGCGTCAGGTGTTAATAATCCTAGGCCGTCAGGTGTAATGTTAAAGAGTGACGGCCCAGAGCAATTTTACAAGTGACGGCGTCAGAAGTAGATCTAGGCCATCCGAGAACCCTAATGGCGGCGAGCTGACGGCGTCAGAGCGTATAAGCTGACGGCGTCAGAGTGTATTTTCTATATATACTTTTCTATTTTTCATTCATTAGTGTGCAACTTTTTGGGAACAAACCCTAGACGACTTTGACAGCTTTTTCAAGGGTTTTTCACCCTTGATTCTTCCATGTTCAATTAAAGATAAGTCTCCATTCAAATTAATCAATATGTCTATGTGTTGGTTAATCATATCTTATGCTTGTCTCTCAATTAACATGCTAGGCTAGATTTATTTTGTGTTTGCTTAGATCTAATGAAACCTAACTATTGATTATTGGTTGTTGGTGTGTTATTACTTGTATTGGATGATTGTTTATCGATGTTAGGCTTAAGAAAACTGGCTAACCTTCTATACGGTAACTTTCTTGAACGTCTTAAGAAACATGAACCAATGCGTACTAGGTTTTTATGGTTGTATTTAATGCATGAGCGAATTCTAATGATCCCATGTTAGGAGCTTCTAGCAGGCTCGACATAGGAGTGAAGTAGGAGCTTATAGAGTTGGGGAAGTACGTACGCCACCCCACGAATGGTATTAAGGAATACACCCGTCATCCACGCAATTAATACACACTAATTAACCGGTAAAAGATAGTTAGGGAGTAAGGAAATCTAAGTAAACACACTTGTCTCCATATAAGTTTCCCAAACCTTTTATTTTCTTGTTATTTTATTTTATTTGCAATATTAGTTTTTGGGTTAGTTGGCTAGCAACTAATTCCGCCCACTCCTTCAAACCCGAGATTTTACTTGCTTTCATAAAATATAAAAAATACAAAAATACTCATCCCTCATCCTTAGACCTATTAGAGTAGTTTTTCATACCTAACGAACATTATTCCCTGTGAGAGAACGATCAATCCCCCGTACTTACCACTACACTATACTACATCGGTCAGGTACACTGCCTGGTGGGATTGCAAGCTTCTCAAGATCCCTTGAGAGGTAAAACCTGTTGCGTGGTCGCAATCCCGCGTTATCAAGTTTTTGGCGCCGCTGCCGGGGAATAGTTATTGCTTAGGTTGAATTTTTTATTTTATTAGGTCTACTCACTAGATTCCTTTCTAGTGAGATTTTTATTTTATTTTTCTAGGTTTTCTTTAGTCTATCTTTTTCTTTGTGTGTTTTTTCGTAATTTCCATTGACTCTTCCGTTCACCATTATGGAGAACGCAAATCCACCATACCACCAACCACATAGTTCACCCACTCCATATGACGCCTTGATGTTTAAACAACATAAAGATGAACCTCTCTATGATGCATGGACTCGTTTTAAATATTTACTCCAAAAAGTCCCTCATCATAACTTCGATTTATGGTCCCTAACTCAAATCTTTTATGATCGTGTCGACCGACATGCCCAAAGGGACATTTACTATTTTGCCGGCAGGGATCTTAGGGAATTAAGTGCTGAAGAAGCATGGGAAGCTATTGAGAATTGTGCCCAATATTATTATTTGGTAGACAACCCAACAAACATTAATACAAGTCAATTGACCACAAATTTCAAGGATCATGAAACAAGTTTGTTTGGGGATGAGGGTAGAGTTGAGCCACCTAGCTGCATGTCATGGTTAGGCACTACCATAATACAGGGTGAACACTTAGGTGATCTTGATGTGATGGAGGATCTAGCCGAGCATGATCACATTGATCAAAAAGACCTAGGTTTTATGATCGATGACGATGAATCTCAAGAAACAGATGATGAATCTTTTGGGCAATTTGAATATAGCAGTCATGATCCTTATGATTCGGATATAGAAGTTGAGATGCCTAGAGAAGCACTTGAGATACTTGGGAAAATGTTAGGGTTAGGTTCTACTAAAACACATGATGAGAATATAGGTGATCTTGACACGAGGAGTGACGAGGTAAATAACCCAAGCCCACTAAGTACCCCACAAGTCCTACCATAATTGGAGGCACACACACCACCCGTGACCTACCCGGAAGAAGTAGAAGAGACTATAGGAACCCCAATAGAGGTTGAACCCTTGGACCAAACTCAACTAGAAGAAATAGGTTTGAATACTTGTAGTGATGATCTTTCTTTTCGTTATATGGAAGTTCCTAGTTTTGATGAATCGGAGCCTCAACCAAAACCGTTACCTAATCTTCCATCCTTGGATGAGAATTCAGGGATTGAAATAGGTCCCGATCCACCCATCAAACCATATAGTCTGGGTAGTTTTACGTTGAAGGTAGTAGACTTTAAGCCTTGTAGAGAGGAAGCTAACATAGGAGTGAACCATGACCTTACATACTTACATCACCCATTCATGATTGATCACAAGAAACATTATGAGTTTAAACCGGGTTTATTAGGTCAAGATGGATTCCCAACTAGGAGTCTCGTGAAACTGATAGAAGATGACCTCTTTCTAGGAGAAAATTTCAATTCACCCATTGACCCAATTGAACTAGGTAACGTCATGATAAAAGGAGTGCAACCCATTGAGCATACAATTCATCCCCCACTCCTTTCTCACGTGGCGTATTTCCACCCTAAGGGTGTGTATCGCTACTTTCACCCGCACTTAATCCTAAGTGTAGGGAAAACCTCCCCTATTTCCGTTAAATAAGGGTAGAGTCAGGCTCGTGACTCGAACAAAAACAAGCGCTTCTTGGGAGGCAACCCAAGCTTTATTTGCTTTGTGTTTATTCGTTTGTTTGTTTGATTTTATTTGTTTCCGTATGTATGTTATTTTTCTTGTTATTGATTCATGCTTCAAAAACTAACTTGTGAAAATGCTTTATTTTGTTTTTAACTTCGTCTTAACTACATATAAAGGTATTTTGCAAAAGATAAGTGTAAGGGAAATCTAAATCGGTTTATAAGAACGAATGAACATGAATCATAACAATGTAAATTAACATGCATATTAGTACTTGTTTGAGTCAAATGCTTGTATCGAGTCATAATGATATTTTTGCAGGAATTCCAGGAAGTAAGGTATAGTTTTTCCAGAAATTCTCCGGAAACTTAACATGAGAATTCTGTCAGATCATTTCTGACGGTGTCAGGCATTATAACCTGACGGCGTCAGGAAGTAATTTTCTGAAATTTTTGAAAGTTTTGTTTTTCTTCCGGAATCGTAAAAAGTTTTGTTAATTCTCTAACTTATAATCTCCAGGAATTCTGCAAAAACATTCATTCCACAAGCATTATATCCTATTATAGATTATACCGCCGATTTTACACGAGGTTCGCCTTTATTGTTTTTCAGGTTAACAGGTTATTTTGGACAAGGAGATGATTTATATTTCGGAAGGGAAGCTTTGATCGTTCATCTTTCTTGGAAGAAGATCTAAC
>LBNU01038848.1:54250-82419 GCA_014162995.1 Artemisia annua
CTAAGAATCCATTTGGTGCGCTTAGTGATGAGGTGACCAATTCTGAAATGGGGCCTGAGGTTGGGTTGTCGCAAAAGGAGCAAAGCGGTCATGTTATGGAGATTGATAGTGACCCGGAGGTTGATGAGTCTATTGAGTGTGGTAAACCAAGTACCCCTATCGTCGAGAAAATTGATAAGCTTGAAAAGCTTATTATGGATGAGACAGCAACGCTTGTGGATGATAATGGGAAACCAGTTCCGGTGGTTGAGGGTATTAAGAAGGGTAATCCATTCTCTAAGGTGGGGAATGTGGTTGTCTCTGATAGTGATGATGAGGTTCTTGAGCCAGACGATTCTATGAGTAATTACGTGTCATCATCTGGAGGACACAACGACCTCGAAGATTATTTTTCTGATGATTATGCTGCACAGGTGCTTGATTTACCTGAGCAATTGGAGGAATTTACCAAGATGTTTGATTTCAAGGTTCAAGGCAAGTCGAGGAAGTAATATGCTATGTGTCTAGGTGTCGTACATGTTATTTCTTCTATGGTTTTCTAGTTTTTCGTAGTTAGTTGATCCTTTATGGCATGTCATAAATGATCCAGTGGTAGTTCAAGCGGTTGCTTGAGGTTAATGTGGTATTTCAGTCACATTACATTGTACTTTAAACGTTTTTTTGGTTAATATATTTTACCAGGGTGAAGATCCCTTTTACCCAAAAAAGTACGTACGCCACCCCACGAATGGTATTAAGGAATACACCCGTCATCCACGCAATTAATACACACTAATTAACCGGTAAAAGATAGTTAGGGAGTAAGGAAATCTAAGTAAACACACTTGTCTCCATATAAGTTTCCCAAACCTTTTATTTTCTTGTTATTTTATTTTATTTGCAATAGTAGTTTTTGGGTTAGTTGGCTAGCAACTAATTCCACCCACTCCTTCAAACCCGAGATTTTACTTGCTTTCATAAAATATAAAAAATACAAAAATACTCATCCCTCATCCTTAGACCTATTAGAGTAGTTTTTCATACCTAACGAACACTATTCCCTGTGAGAGAACGATCAATCCCCCGTACTTACCACTACACTATACTACATCGGTCAGGTACACTGCCTGGTGGGATTGCAAGCTTCTCAAGATCCCTTGAGAGGTAAAACATGTTGCGTGGTCGCAATCCCGCGTTATCATACTACGTTAGCTTTTCCAGGATGATAACGAATCTCACAATCATAATCAGCGAGCAGTTCTATCCATCGACGTTGTCTCATGTTCAACTCTTTTTGATTAAGAATATGTTGTAGGCTTTTGTGATCGGTGAAAACCGTACACTTAGTGCCATACATATAATGTCTCCATATTCTTAGAGCGAACACTACTGCTCCTAATTCTAGATCATGTGTAGTATAGTTTTCCTCATGTGTCTTGAGTTGTCGTGATGCATAAGCGATTACTTTATCCCGTTGCATCAATACAGCTCCAAGAGCTCTACGTGAAGCATCACAGTAAACGACAAAATCATCGTTTCCTGCGGGTAATACTAAGATCGGAGCTTCACACAACTTTCTCTTCAAAAGTTGGAAAGCTATCTCTTGATAATTTCCCCAGTCAAACTTCCCATTTTTCTGGGTTAGCTCTGTCAAAGGTTTTGCTCTTTTTGAAAATCCCTCAATAAACATTCGATAGTAGCCCGCAAGTCCTAAGAATTGTCGTATCTCAGTAGGATTTGTAGGATGTGGCCAATCCTTAACGGCTTTGATTTTTGCTGGATCGACACGAAGTCCTTGTTTATCTATCATGTGTCCGAGAAATTGCACAACACTAATCCAGAATTCACACTTAGAGAACTTTGCATAAAGTTTCTCTGTCTTAAGTAGTTCTAGGATTATTCTCAAGTGTTTTGCGTGCTCTTCCTCGTTACGTGAATAGATAAGGATATCATCTATGAACACTATAACAAATTTATCCAAGTATGGTTTACACACTCGGTTCATGAGATCCATGAAAACCGCTGGTGCGTTTGTCAAACCAAATGGCATAACTTGAAATTCATAGTGTCCATATCTCTTTCTGAAAGCGGTTTTAGGGATATCCTCTTCCCTCACTCTCAGTTGATGATAACCTGATCGTAAGTCGATCTTCGAATATACACTCGAACCTTGGAGTTGATCAAAGAAATCATCAATCCAGGGTAATGGGTATCGATTTTTGATAGTAAGTTTGTTTAATCCACGATAATCGATACACATCCTCATAGATCCGTCTTTCTTCTTTACGAATAGGACAGGAGCTTCCCAGAGTGATGTACTAGGGCGTATAAATCCTCGATCGGTTAATTCCTGGAGTTGTTCAGAGAGTTCCTTCATCTCTGAAGGGGCTAACCTATAGGGTGCTTGGGCTATAGGTGCCGCTCCGGGGACTAAGTCGATTTGAAATTCTATTTGACAAATGGGAGGTAAGCCAGGTAAATCCTTAGGAAAAACTTCCGGGTATTCCCTGACTACAGGGATCGCCTCCAGTCGTTTTTCATCTGGCTTAGTCTCCGTTACTTGAACCACGAAGACTTGACAACCTCGTGACATGTATCGTTCCGTTTTGATACATGAAATGAAGTTAAGTCTAGTTTTACTTTGATCTCCTCGGATAGTTAAAGTCTCACCGTTGATAGGTACATGGATGATTTTCTCGTCACAAAGAATCTTTGCTTGATTCTTGGACAACCAATCCATTCCCACAACAATGTCAAAACTACCGAGTCTCATGGGTATGAGATCAATCTCGAAGGGGTGGTTAAGTAAAGTTAGGGTACAACCCTGTGACTACGCTCGGATCTTGTGGATCGTTCCTATCCCTCAACATATATGCTCTTCCCTGGGCACCATCAGTATTTTTCTTTGGGCATCTATTTGCATAGTGTCCATTTTCTCCGCAAGTATGACAAATGACTACTGCTGGTGGTGGATTACCCCCAGTAGATGGTCCTTTGTTCTTGCAATCCCTTGGATGATGGCCCAGCTTGTTACATGTTGTACATTTAATGGAACAAGGCCCTGTGTGATGCCAGTTGCATTTCTTACACAGAGGGGCATTCCCAGCATAACCACTTCTCTCATTAGGAATGGCGGCATATGCTTTCGCATTATCTTGCCTTGGTTGAGGATAGGGGTTGGTTCGGTTATTACTAACTGTATTTCGAGAGTTACCGAAAGCTCTCCCATCGTGGAACTTTCATTTATTATCGTAGGGCGCTGGCACAGAGTTGTTCTTTGTTACTTGGTCCATTAACCTCAAAGTTATGTTAATGGCCTCCTCTAAAGTTTGACGTCTAGAGGCAGTAACATTCCCTTCGATATTCTGGGGAAAACCTCTGATGAAAGCTTCTATTGTCTTTTCAACAGTCGGCGCCATTGTAGGACACAAAGTTGCCAACTCTTGGAATCTCCTAATATAAGTCTTAACATCGTTCCCCTTTACTGACAAGTTATAGAACTCGTCTTCCATTTTCTTAATTTCTGTCCGAGGGCAATATTTCTTAATCATAAGATTCTTAAATTCAGTCCATGATAACTTGTATACATCTTCTATTCCTATTGGTTGGGCATACGAGTTCCACCATGATAATGCTTCCTCGGTAAGAGTACCAGTAGCAAACTTAACCCTACAATCCATAGTACAGTTGCTACGGGCAAATACTGACTCACATCTCTCAAACCAATGAATTAATCCTATGGCCCCTTCTGTCCCCTTGAAATTGAAGGGCTGACAGCTCATAAATTCCTTGTAGTTACTCTTCTTCACTACAGGAGTTTCGGGGTTTCTAGCCATGTTGGCATCCCTAGCTCCTAGTACTGCAGTCACACTGTCAGTCACTAGTCGCTGGATGTCTTCTTGAGTCATGGCGGGAGTAGTGGGAGTAACGGGAGTGGTAGCTCGTGTACGTGCCATTCTATACGTAAGATGTGATAAGAATAATATCATAGTTTATGCTCTAATTTCTTACAACATTTTCTGATACCGGATGGGTAGGAAATCCTAAAACTAAAAGGGCGAGTTTCCTAACAAGATTCGTTATATTCCACTGAAACTAGTTTCCCCCTTCTAAGACACAGTGTTTCTAAAAGATCCTAAGTTTTTTTTTTTTTTTTTTTTTTTTTTTTTTTTTTTTTTAGTGTTCCTAGGTATGTCTACTTATTTTAATTTCCTATGAATTCTAATTCCTAAATCCTAAGGCAGTCTATAGTGTGTCCTAAGGCAATCTATAGTGTATCCTAAGGCATAGGGACTCCTAGTACGGGATACGAGTTTTAAGAAAATTAAGTATAAGTAGTTTAAAACTCCTATTTTATAAAGTGAAACCTAGCAAGTACCCGTTTATAACTAAGTTATCTACCTATAAACCTATGTTACCTAAGTTTATAACCTTATTTTGATTATGTGTTATTTTTAAGTTCCTGGATGGCTTCCAAAAGTTCCTCTATATCAGACCTATGATTATTTCTAATATCCTCGATAATCATTTCTATAGTGGAAAGTCTAACATGTGCAGTAACTACTTCGTCAGAGTGTCCCTCGTATTTTGTTTGCAACCTAATCATTTGATTGCGAGTTTTCTCTAATTCATTTTCTAACCTATACCTACCTATTCCTAAATCACTAATCCTATTTTCTACTTCTTCTATTCGTCCTAAAGATAATTTATCTAAATGACTAAGTATTTCCTCTATTTGTTCCTCATGCCTTTCTAAAGGCGTTTTATATGAACTACTACCTATTTCAAACCTAGGGGGAGGTGAAGGTGGTATAATACGTAATTTCTTATGGGGAGGTGAAACTATTTCGGGAACATAACGATCTTGACTATTATAGTGGGGTATAGATGGGGTAGGGGTTATAGTGGGTACAGTAGGAATGTCTCCACCATATGTTTGCATATACCCATTATATGCTTGCATATAGGGATCATTAGGGGAAAGTTCTAATCCTAGGTTAGTTAAGATATTCTGGGCTAATTCTTCCGGAGAATTAGAACCAAAAGATGAGTGGGTAGGGGTAGTTGGGGTATATTCATAACTATCGGATGAAGTATCCGTATCATCGGTATCCAACACGATGATATGATTGTTAAAAGATGACATATCTACTGTAATACCCGAAAGAGTATCTTAGCATAATTCTAACCTAAGTAGGTATATCCTAGAGGCAATACTAATAGTGGGGTTTCTATCCTAGAGGCAATAGTGGGGAATCTATCCTAAAGGCAATTCAGGGGTTCTAACCTAAAGGCAAGTCTAGGAATCCTAACCTAAAGGCAAGTCGGGAGTCTAAAGGCAAGTTCGGGGATTCTAGTGGCACGGAGGGCTTTTTGAAAAAGTGGTTATAGTTTAGGAAAAATCCTTTTGTTCTCTATAACCAAGGCTCTGGTACCAATCTGTAACACCCCCATTTTTCATTGATCGCAGCGGATTAAGTGTTTGGGGTATTACTTCATGGAAACAAAGACAAGATATAGAAAAGGACTCGAAAAGAGACGTTTTTGAAAAAGATGTTATCATTCATTTATTCATCAGAGTTTTTACAGTAAAAGATATACTTTTACCAAAAGAGAGGTCCCTAAAATACGGGTTTAGACACAAAACTGATGAATGATAACTATACTGGACATTCTCATGTCCAGTACTTCTCCGTGCCAGGGTTCCTATAGTGCCTAATTACCTAGGATAACATGATTAAAAGTCAACACGTATGTTGAGTGAGAGTCATAGGTTTAAATAAAAAGTTAGTGAATACAAGTTCCACAGGGTTCAGCTTAAACCCTATGTGTGGAAAAGTTTAGTGATAGAAGGTATATTGCACTAAGCTCATGAACCACACGTTAACAATCCGGATCATGTGGGTTGCAGACCCAACATGAGGGGATGGGAAGGATAACTTGCCAAAGTTAATCCTTCAGTGGGTTCAAGTATAGTACTTATTGGTACCACCCAGTGAGGTGTTAATACCAATGAGAGTTGTCAAACTCCAATAGATCTATCAACTATACTCGCGTTCGCGTGGGTAAAATATCCCAAACGATTAGATTCATGAATTTTTAGTTATGTAGTGGTGGCAGATAGTTTACTCGTGCAATAACCAAAGAAAAAGACTTGTATTCGGTTTAAAGCATGTATCCCCCTTACAGGGTTTGTAAAGCATTTAGAAAGCGTTTAAGAGGTGTGAGGCTATGAAAACTCACCTGGGTCTTATGTTAATTAAAGTAGGGGTTTAGACAACTCACTCACGTATCCTGGGTTGGTGTAGGTGTGTGTATGTCAAGTCTTAGTCTAGGTTTTCTTAACTAATTACTCTTAGGGTTTTTATATATAACATAACACCGTTTGGGCCATCGTAATTCAGAAGTATATGACTCCTCACATGAAGCTCCCTACTATTGCATTATGTTATCAACATAATACTGTTCGTGCCATCATAATTCAGAAGTTAATACTCCTCACACGAAGCTTCCTACTATTGAATTATGTTGTTATTAGGGTTTACTTATAACATAACACCGTTCGGGCCATCATAACTCAGAAGTATATGCAATAATCGTTTGAGGAGCCAGGACACTTTAAATCGTAAACCCAGCAAACTCGTCAAAACGAAATATCCACATAGTACTTCTCGCATGAAGCTCCCTAGTATTGTGTTATGCTTCTAACTTAAAGTAGGTTTTATATTTTTATGAAAATAGTTTGTTTATACCCTTTAAGTTTTATATATTTACATTTTCTACCATAAACTTATAAACTTATAATAGTTAAGCATATAACTTTCTAACTTTTGCGTATTTAGTCCCTATACTTATATATTTTAGAGAAATGGCAAAAATAATCCTTAAACTATACTAATTTCATTATTTACTCTTTTTACCCTTAACTTTATATTATTTGCATAATTAGTCCTTTTTAGTTTATAACTTATTTTAATTTCTATCCTAAAGTTTCAATACTTTGCAAAATGAGTCCTTACACTAATAACTTCTAGGAAATGTCAAAAACAGTCCCTAGACTTTATAGTTTCAGGAATTTACGATATATACACCTATGCATGTAAAGTTTTGCAAAACTAGTCCTAAATGTATGTAAACTATATTTTATCCTAGCAATTAAGTTTCTAAGCTTATGTTAAGTTAATCTAGGTTCAAATAAGTCATATAATTCAGATTATAACACAAAACAAGTAGGTTATCATGTAAACATGTAATTCGACCTAAACTAGGGTTACGAAAAGAAAGCATGCAAACAAGGAGGATTAAGGCTATCCTATGGTCTCTAAGGCTTATCCTAAGTGTCCTAGGTTTGTTCTAAAGCTAGTAGATTCAAGATTAAAGCTTACCTAGGTCGTGGGAAGGGTAACGAGGGCTAAAAGGGTTTCTAGGGTTTCTTGGCTATCTCTCGGCTCAAAAACACAACTCGACACTACCAAGTCTTCGATACTCAATCTCTTTGGCTTCTAAGGGTCTATTACTACAGAATATAAGTGAGGTAGAGAGGAGAGGAGGTGTAAAGAAGAAATGAGGGGAGGGTTGGTTATTTATAGCCGCGTAAGGAGTAGAGACCGAGCAAAGCCTCGCCATGTGTCATGGAGGGGGGAGGTCGAGTAAGCTAAGCTATGGCATGGTGTGGAAAGTCTAGGAGATGACCAAGCTCAGCTATGGAGTAGCTAGGGTGCGCCATAGGCCGGTTGTGGAGGAAGAGAGCCGAGAGAGGCGGTTTTGGGGAAGAAGGTGACAAGGAGGTGATGCACCTCCTTGCTTGGGTGCTTGGAGGTGCTAGGGTGCTTGCTTAGTTATAGGGAGGTGCTAGGGTGCTTGCTTGATAGTTTAGTTGTAGTATAGTAGCTAGTTTTAAGGTTTTAGGTATAGTTTTAACCTAGTTTTGTCTAGTTAGAGTTTTAGGTTTAGCCTAGGGTTTAGTGCCTAATTTGGTGTCCTATAAGTTTCTAATGACTAATGCTAAGTCCTAGGGGGCGTATACTAAGTGATGGTAGCTTATGGTAAAGATTTGGGAAAGTTAAACCTAGTTTCCGGGAAGTTATAACCTATTTAGGGTTTTATGCATATAGGACTTGTACCTAAGTTCTAGGGGGTTGTACTATGTCCTAGGGAGTCTAATATATCCTAAGGTAGCTATTTTAACTTATTCCTAAGCTTTAAACACTTTCAAGCTAATTCAGATAGGCAGTTAGGGTTTTAAAGATAACCTTAAACACATAGGTGCAATTAGGGTTTTTAGATAAGCATAGTGTACTACAGTGATAGTTTTCTTAGTGAAAATATGTTTGTAACCTTGACTTGACATACCGGGGTGTTTACATCAAGTAAACATAGTGGTGGTTGGCATAGGTAGATACGTGAGCTTGTCTAGAGGTTAGTTAGGTTATAAAGATATAATAAAGCAAAAATTTAGCTCGGGAAAATCCTAAAGGCATTTCTAACCTAGATTGTGCTTATTGAGGGCCTAAGTTAAGTTAGTAAAGCATTTCTAACCTAATGGAGAAGTTAGTGGGTTGTTACACTACAACTAAACTACATCAAATTCCTTGCTAGTTTAGGTGATCTTCTTGAGTTTAAAACCACTCATTTCATCTAAGATCTTATCTCAAGCCCTTCAAGAATACAAGAAGTGTAGAAGGTTGCTAAGGTGTGGGAGAGTGCTCAAATCCTAGTTCTAGTCCTAGACCTTGTTTATTTTCCTTTCTTATTGAAAGCCAAAAGTTGTAAGAAAGCCTAACACAATCTTTATCAACACCATTTACATGTTTTCTTAGTCTTAATCTATGCTATATATGTCTAGTTATATTAATCATATGATGTACAAATCCTTAAAATTCAAGTTTGAACTTATATGTTGTCTTAAGAAAGTAAACAAGTGAAATTAGTGATTTTATGTTATGAAAAATGACAAAACTAAATACCCTTGACCTTGGGAAATTAATTAATGTTAAAGAGGATTTTACATGAAAATGTAGCAATTTGAATCACCTGAAACGGATATACGAGCCAAAAGTTATGATAAAAAGAAGTTAACGAAACCTAGAAACTAGAAACTGTCAAGTTACTTACTGCATGAATTTCAATTTTTTTGAGGCACTTTTGGTCCGATTCATCAAAAAGTTAAAACATGAAAGTTTTCCGGAATGATGTTTTACATCCACCTCAAGGAAACTCGGCTTGAAAACACCAAACAAGGGTAGTTTTCTGCCTCAAATGGTAAGATAGTTTTTCGGTGTCTAAATTTGGTTTTCACAATACAAGTAATTAGGAACCATGTAACAACTTAATCTATATGTCACAAGAAAAACGAACGTTTTTCCATGTTGAGCACTACAAAACTAGGGAGTTTCATGTGAGCGGTTTCACGTAAACGGATCGACGAGTTGCTAGATTTATGATTTAAAGTGTCCTAGCTCTTCGAACGTTTACTACATTCCCTCTGGATTATGATGGCCCGAACGGTAGTACGAGATATACAAACTAAAACCGTTTCATAAACAAACATACACAAAACTACTAAGTACTACATCATGATCAATGTACTGACATATATAGACTCGTTTATACATTCGCATTATTATTCCAAACCTAAGACACGACATCATATTCTAGGTTGCACGTAGAGGCTTCCCCGGCTTATCCGTCGATTTCGTTATACGTTTTGATATCATTAGTTCAAGGTGACTTTGTAGCCCCATTTTCTTTACTGTTTTATAAACCCTTGGGGGAGATACATGCTATATTTTTGCGGACATAAGTGTTATAAAACTGTATGCAGAATTGCATGTGTTTATTATTGACTAAGTACCTTTATTGCCAATTAAGTCCCTGTTTATCATGGACCATTAATTACTTAAGTGTAGGCGCGAATATTGTGAATAGGCCTATGGGACTGACGAATCCCGTTTATGTTAGCAGGGTAGGTAACTACACACACTATATTTGAAGATGTGAGGTATTTGGCAAGATACCTGTAGGGCAAATTGTTTTCAATTATGTATTAGCCGGTTAGGTAACCAGACGCACTATAATTGATGTTGTGTTAAGGCGTTGGTGTTATGAGCTTAGTGCAATAATAAACTGATTTTGACTTTGAATATTGTACAACAGTCGTTTAAAATATGAAATCTTGTGTGCCGTTGTTATTTAAATAAACTTTATGAACTCACAAACCTTTGTGTTGACACTTTAACATGTTTATCTCAGGTCCATAATGAACGAGGCTGACACGGAGGGGCATGGATTCTTAAGAAGGCTATAAATTTTATTATCATTCGAAAACTCATTTGATGTAATTTGTAAACCGTGAAACTACTGGGACCTCATTTTTGTAAAGTCTGATATTTACATAAATCGAATGATAAATGTTTTAAAAACGACTCCATTAGAGTTCGTTTTCTATTGTTATAAATGTTGTGCCGTCGAGTAACACCCAGTTTGAATTCCGCTGCGTATCACGAAATTGGGGGTGTTACAATCAATTTCAAATAATATATAAGTATAAACACCAACAAGAAATACTAAGTTTCATGCAATACTAAGTAAATGCAAAGAAATATAGCCTAGCATACAATACAAATAACAAGCAATAGACATAATGAAGCAATGAATGATAAACATAGTTGATAGTGTATGTGAGTTTCACCCCAAATGGCTAAAATCTCATACACCCATAACAGGCCCAAGATATGCCACAAAGGATAAAACCTATCGCACTATGCCCATGAAGCGAGTTCCCACGCCCAATATAAGCAGATCAAGCCTGGACAGGCATGTCGAAGCAAAAGGCTAAATTGGCTTCTTATCCCCAAAGCCGTTATAACAAACTAAACGTATCACTACCCCATTTGAGTAGAGGTAATGAATATATCACTGATACGTGCATAGAACATTCCATGCATTTGGCAGGCTCGAGAATATCACGCCACGTGTCATTCTAATCTCCTTCTTTGGAAGACCACCACGTGAACCATCCTTAACCATTAAATCGCATTAGTTGGTGGCACAAAACCCTAAATGAATATCTATAAATACTGGCTTATATTCCATGAAAGGGGCCACAACACAATCAACTTGAAGCTAATCAATCTTCACAAATTATAGTCGTATGTGAGTGTTACCACAACTCTTGATCCTCGATCTACTTTTACTTATTACTTAACACAAGCTGTAGTAGAATAGGCAAATTTCAAATTCATTTCAAAACACGCGGTTTGTAACACAACACAAGATCTGTGATAATATTTATACTTAATACTTTTTAAAACATTATTTTATTTTCTATTATTAGACGAGTACTCGTGCATAGCAACTACATTTTATCGCGGCTGAAGTTGAAACTTATGAAAGTATATGTGGCAAGGGCTTTTTTCCATTGCCTACATAAACAACCCCAATGTGTTAATTCAAACTTCTAAATGAAATTTGAAATAGTTTCATATGATGAAAAAGCATTTATATGTACCAAAAATTAAGTGATCTTTGATTAGTGTATTTAAATGAAAAATATTAATAAACATAAAAAAAATTATTGCTTTCTTTAGACGATAGTTGATCACTTTACTTTTGCTTTATGAACATATCAATGGGTTATGTAAATGTTATATAAAAAGAGGCATATGCATATTGGAGGTTTCAAAAATAACTAGACGAGTACTCATGCATAGCAACGGTATTTTTTAGTGGCAAACAGCTATAGTTACACAAAACTTTCAACAAAACACTTAACCTAAATATCACTATAATTATCTGACGCTATAAATCCCGTTGCTATGCACGTGTATTCGTCTAGTTTAAATCAGGGATAACATATGTTAAATGAAATGCCTTATGGCTTTTTACAATTTGATCATATGACCTACTTCGTATATGCCACTTTATTTGATTAACTGAACTTGCTTCGATCATAACTCGTACCTACCAAAACTGACGTGGATTACACACAAGCAAAAATAGTGACCTGAATGTACATTAGGATCTTTCGAAAAAATTTAGACGAAAAGAATATTGAAACAAAATTTGAAATTCTATGACAAAAAATTGGACACATTTTAGTTCATGAGGCAACTGGTTACTATTTGTTAACATATACCCTAAAAATTATGAACTAGCTTGATAATGGTTGAAGAGTCATTGAAGCCTAATTGAAGTCATGTGTTTTCTTTATCGTGGCAACAAATATATTGCTCATGGCTTTGTAACAATTTCCGCCAGTATATATACTAGCATTCTTTTTGCTGACTATGTAATAGATAAAGACAACATATATTGCAAGTGTTGGCCTAATATTTCTACATATGAAATGTGATGTTTTGTTGCTAGCCACTGCTGAAAGAGACCATATTATATTATTGAACAACACATTAACCACTTGTGTATACTACCAATTAATTATGAAGTTCTCACTTGTTAAATGGTTTAAAAGAAAGAGAAATTTTGTAAATTTATTCAATGGGGGTTGGAAAAGCACCATTAATCAATTACAAAGAGCAATAAATAGAACTTGAAAGTAAACCCTTTGGGCACATTATAAAAACCAATCAACCCAAAGGGTTTCACGCATTTAAGAGAGAAACAAATTTGTACAATTTTTTCCAAAGGGATCAACATTGAAACAACTCGATCATATATAGCTTAAGCGTTGCTCCTGAACGATCCAAGAGCCTTAACTGCACCTGCTCTCAATACGTATTGGTGGTAGAACGCTGCGATGGCGGCTCCTATCATTGGTCCTACCCAGAATAACCACTGCACACATTTCACATATTAGCCTATTTGAACTTGTGGAGAAAAAAAGGATTAAGATATAAAATAATTAACTTACTTGATCATCCCATGCTTTTTCTTTACCATACATGACAGCAGCACCAAAACTACGAGCAGGGTTGATTCCAGTTCCAGTGATTGGGATTGTGGCCAAGTGAACCATGAACACCGCAAATCCGATAGGAAGAGGTGCCAACACCTTTAAGTATTAATCCAAACAATAGTTAGACATTGTCACAAATAAATACCACAATAAAAAAATTGACGTAGTATTCTAGTAACATAAATAAGTCGTCCTTACGGGGACATGGGAATCGCGTGCATTTCTCTTAGGGTCAGTGGCCGAGAAGACGGTGTAAACAAGAACAAAGGTACCGATGATTTCAGCACCCAAACCAGTTCCTTTGCTGTAGCCATCAGCAAGCTCATTAGCACCACCACCATAAGTATGATAGTAAGTCTTCTGGAAAGCCTTAACAAGACCACAACCACAAATAGCACCCAAACATTGAGCCACAATGTACATAAACGCCCTTGGTAATGTCACCTTCCTAGCCAAAAACAGCCCGAATGTAACAGCAGGGTTAATGTGTCCTCCTGAAATACCTGCAGTGCAATAAACAAGGACAAAAATCATGCCACCAAAAGCCCATGCGATACCAAGGATTCCAACACCACCACATTGGTCAGTGCTGTGGGCAGGGTCGACTTGGGACTTGTAACCGATGACAGTCAAGACAGTGATGTAAAGGAACAACAATGTGGCAATGAACTCGGCTATTATGGCTCGGTAAAAAGACCATTTGGTGAGTTCTTCGGGGTCGAAAAGGGGAGAAGGTGGAGGGTCTTGGTAGTCTTTAGCACCGTAGTGATCATGTCCACCAACCTCTACGTCTTTGCTCATTTTCTAGCTCTTTGGTTGTTGTTATTTGTGTGTAGAAGAATGTGTTATAAAAGTGAGAGATTGGAGTGTTTGTTGATGAGAAGTGTGGATAACAAGTGGTGCTATTTATACTAAGAGGTATATTGTTCTGATGAATTATTTTTTTCCTGGCAGGCATCAGCGTGACAGCATATATATGCATGCTCCTTTATGGTATAAGTTTTTTGTTTGATACTCCGTATCACTTTAACATATATATGTGATCAAACTTAATTGGGCATGACTGAAACTTCATCAAATAAAAAACTGTATTTATTTTATACAAGGGTTGATTTTCTAGCTAGAGCACTTGCATATTATATACGTCTAAAACTGTAAGCAAAATCCAAATTAACGAAATGACCATATTAGTTCAAAACATGTGACTTTGTTCGGGTTTATTTGATCAAGCAATCAACTCTACATCTTAATACTATCAGCCCTTCTGTGGTTAGTTGTTATTATTAGTTTATCACAATGGTATCGAACAATTTACAGCTTGGCCGACTTTTATATTGTTTCGAACAATGGTTTCTTAACCAATTAACGTACTGGTCTAGGAATTTTTGGTTAACTGTGACAAGTTTTTTTGTGCTAATTTTCAAAACTGGTAGAGTGGTTATTCAAGTTTTACATATATTAAACGTTTTAAATAAGCTTGTGCTCTTTCATTCAATATTTTCTCTAACGTTTAAAAAAACAGGAACCTCACAAAAATACAAACTAGATTGTCACCACCACCGTCCATGACCCCATTCTATTATTCAAGTTTCAATAATTTAACCACAATGGTTTTGCCACCTGGATTCAATAATTCCGTTAGCCAATCAGTGTCCAGAGTTGGTGGGTAATATTTTTTGCTAACCCAACCAATCATCTTCAAATAAAAATCATTTGTGCCACGTGTCAGAATTATATGTTTTATTACCAAAAATAGCTATAGAACAAGTCAACAAATGTCAATATCACTGAATGAATAAATACATTTTAAGTTTGAAAAAAAGGTTTTGATTAATAAAATACTTATGAAATACGAGTAATGCATAAGTAGTTGCCTGATAGTATATTGTTAGGCCATCGTAATCAGTTGTATTTTTTGGTTTTAGATAGAGATTTGACCCGGTTACTTAAGGATCGATCAGATGTTTAAAATCTCTTTTGATAAATGCAAAACAACGATTTTATAACGGGGTCACGTTTCTTGGGTCGTATGGAATGATATTTGGGATAAAGTTGGTTAAGCCATATTGAAAACAAGCAACCAATGCAATAGAAACGTCGACGGACAGTTTGCAACAAAAGGTTGAGATAGATCACATGAGATCTCCCTATCCGAAGTAATCAAAATACACCACGTAAGCTAAGCTGCTTTTTACAATTTTTTTCATCTACTTCTCGACATGAATGTCATGCAAGTGAATCACCTATGAAATAACTAGTTAACCGGATTTAGCTTAAAGCCTTAAACGATACAACTAATTCTTATATATATAAGGCAGCGTCGGACTTATGGAAATGTGCCGCCGCCAAATTGAATAGTATTTTCCGGACTTTTTTTGGCCCTAAATTTGACCCACAAACTTTGGATTGCTATTAGGGGTGAGCAGAAAAACAGAAAAATCCGAATAAACCGAAAACCGAAATCGAACCGAACCAAAAATAACTGAACCAAACTAATAACCGAACCGAATTTGTCAAAATCGAACCAAACCGAACTTTTAATTCGGTTCTTGGTTTGGTTATGGTTTTGATAATCAAAACCGAAAACCGAATTCATATAAACTTCTATATTTTTTATATATTTATATATATAAAAAGATTAATAAAATGCTATATATATTTATATTTATATTTATTTATATATAAATAACAATAAAATTTTATCCTAATATTAAAAAATACTTGTTATTTTTTAAGTAACTTTTTTGGCTAAATATATTTGTATATTTTTCTTCTTTTTTAAATAAAGTGTTTAATTCGGATTAAACCGAAAACCCGAACCAAACCAAACCGAACTAGAATTCAACCAACCGAACCGAAAACCGAATTTGAATTCAGTTTAGTTTGGTTTACGGTTTGACCCTAAAAAAACTTTTAACCGAATTAACCGAACCGAATTAACCGAACCGAAGAACAACACTAGTTGCTATGCACACAAGATAAGCAGCCCGTTTCAATGTTTTTTTCAGGACGTTATTTTGGGATGAATTTCACCCACAAACTTTGGGTTGCTATGCACACAAGATAAGCAACTAGAACGGGGCCAAGAGGAGGAGAGGAAAAAAAAAAAAAAAAAAAAAAAACATATTAAATCCAAAAACAAAAAACTGGGCACAAAAACAATGAAACAAAAAATAACCAAAAATCCCGGAAGCCTATAGACGATCGTCAAACGACTAACTGCATAAAACGACACCCCGCCGCAACGCGGCGGACCGGNTTTGTCGTTCGAAACTTCCAATAGCAGAGTTACCAAAATAGAAAGAGCCTCAAACTCAGTTGCTATGGGCTTTGTGAGAACTAAAAGATGGACTGGGCTTGCAGGTAAGCTTCAGCCCAGCTGTGCTATTTTGTAACTAACACTACAAGTTTACAACACAACACTTTATAGTAAGATCGATCTACTAGCAAAAACACTTTATTTGAGACAACGTTGTTGTCAAATTTTAGCAATTTTTTCACAAATAATTGACAGTTTAAATGATTGACATTATAAACACATGCATATAATCTACAGTGAATAGGACCAAAGACACATGGTACATACAGGCTAACGTTTGGGCATGGGTACCAAAAACTCATTAAATGGTTCGATTAGGGACAAAGAAAGCTAAACTTAATGGACCTGTAATCATAAATGATGGTCCATTGACGTTGTTGCCATGACATACTAATGATCAAGACATGGCTAATATCAATTTGCGTGTAACTCGTGTGTTCATTGAACCATAGACCACAATGTTTCAGGATTATTAGACAAAAACAAAAATAATGTGAGGTGAGAATGAGGCATTGTTAGATGGTTAAACAACGAATTATCATGACAACAAGAGCAACAAAGATATGTTGCTACATCATGACTACAAATTTGGACATGTTAAGTGGTATGATTTTCATTATTTTTCTACTGATGAAGTAGAAACTTAAAAGATATATCAGTGTAAACTAGTGCAGACTTTTATTGATCATCTTTATGTAATGTCTAAATGGTATAAATAATAAACGAAACTTTTACATTCCCTAATATTTAGGGAAACCTATGAGGATATGTTACCTATGGCTTTTCTTGACTGGTTTCACGGCTAACACGAGAGAGATAAAATCACGCATAACTGGTATAATAATGGGACATCGAGTCATGATTTGAATCTGTGCCACTGATTTTGGTTCGAACTCGAGTCAAACATGTTGATGATTGCTTTCCATTTTTGCTCTCCTAATTTATTTAAAATGCTCACGTTTTCTTATATACTATTGATATTTTTGTTGCTAGCTCTTGTTCTTTGTGTAAGGTTAGGTTTTTCAATGTTCTAACTTGTACGTATCCAACTTGTTGTGGTCCTCTTGTATTAATCACATGATTTTTATTACTTTTTCCTTGGTCAAAATTGTCAAAGTATTCTTGGACCTAGCTTCTTATATGCGGTATTCATATTGTAAAGTCGATTGTAATTATTTTATTATTATTTTTTATTTTGTTTAATTGTACAGATATATAGTTATGTGACCTTTGATAGGACCAAGTCAATTGAGGAATGGGCACAAATGGCATTGCTGTCAAAAGAGATGGGCGAGGTAAAGCCTACAGCCTTACCATGACAAAACCATTCATGCACACTATATCTTTTACTTTTATACATATAATTTATAAATAAAAAATAAACCAAGCAAAATGTATTCTTTACAGAAAAATGCTAAGCAAGAAAAACTTAATCTTATCTATCGTTTCAATGTTTGTATTCAACTGATAAACGGTAAATGGACGAGGTTTTCTTGTTACAGTTATCTAGGGAGGACGAGTCTTAGAAAAAAAATATATCCGCGGTCTAACGTAGTTATTCCTGTATTATCTGTCTATTTATGACTTTTGCTTTGATTATCATCAAGATATGTAAGTAGTGAACCTTATTAATGTGGTCTAGCTTTGTGGTGATTTTAAACATTTAAACTTTTGTTTTAAATATATATACCTTATTAGATTTTTTGTACTTATCTGTATAAATCAATGCAATGCATGAACCTTAACCCCTATGTTTAAGAGACATTAATAAGTTCTAGTAAGTATTATTACCAACCTTATAAATTTGTTTCATTAATGTGTATAACTCAATGAAATGCATGCACCTCTTAACATTTTTTCTCTAGTTACAATAATGAAGCAATAAGTAAGGTATGCAAGACAAAATCTCATTTAAGTTTAGGTAGGCAATGTCAAGCATTTCAAGTGGGCCCATGACCCAATTGAAGTTTATCCACTTATTAAGCCCTGCTCACCCTATATGTTATTATGATTGGAAGATGTGGCATCCTCCAGTTCTTGGACAATGTCCCAATGAGACTTTGTTACTCACTTTCTCTTTATGCAAAAGTTAAAAGTTTAGCATAATATTAAATATTGGCTTCTCTTACGTAACTCATCTTTGAACCTCAAGACTGGTATTTATGGATAAGAATAGAGCTTTGAAGTTTGGTGATCACATGTAGTAGTAAGCTAAGCTTCTAGCGTTATATCACATAAAAAATTTAAAGAGACAATATAATGTTGTAAAGTAAATGTAAAAAACTGAAAGGCAAAAAGAGATTACCCTCACATTCTTGTTAGTTCTATCGAGTAAAAACTCAATTTCGTCACAAATGTAAGAAATACTTATTGTTTGATTTACAAAAACAAATATGAATAATTTATACGATAAAATTGGAGGTAAAGCAAGAGAATCATGGAAAGAAAATTGGGCAACAAAAAAAAAAAGGTTTTGCTGTTTTTATTCATTAAAATTTCCAAGCTCTATAATTGATCAACTTAACAGGGTCCGCCTTATGGTGATGACACACGTCTACACATTATTTATCTCGCCTAGTTTACAATATGTGTGAATTGTGATGTGAAATCTCACACAATTATTTTCTACTCGATAATTCTTTTAATTTCACCCCCTAAGGTTTTATTGTGAATACTTATTACCCCTTTTTAAATAACAAAGTACATTTTGCACAAATACTATTGAGGTACTTGCATACTCTTCTATTGCCATGTATGGCAAGTTAGCAGTAATAGTTTGCCACTACCTGTTTAAAATGTACAACTACCTTTTGATTTATCTTTTTAATAGATTTTTAAAAAATAAAATAAATTAAAATAATTCGGTTTTTAAATTTTCCTATCATGCTTTTTGACCTGTAAGACAATATGAACAATGAGTTAGCATATGCTTAACTTTTGAAATCCACAACACACCAACAAAAAGTAAAACAACGCTCCTCGTGCTTTGATTCTCAATCTTTTGATATCTCGTTCTTACGTAAGAGTTAATATAAATACTTTAACATCAAGGAAGACAAGTGACAAAAGCGAGACAATTAAATGAAAATGACAAAACTTATAAATGAAAAAGAGTGAACAATCATTTTCTCATGACCTATATCTATACAACTCTCAAAACAAAGTCAAATAGATTAAGTTTTGGCCTCTTGGGTAAGGCACTAAAGTCAAATTGAATGTCCTTAATCTATTAGGGGTGTCAAATGCAATTATACCAAAACATTAAGGGTGCCATATGTAACTCTTATATAACATTTACATATCAGCCCTTAGGATATTAAATGTTTATAAAAGTGGCTTATCCATTACACACCATTATATATACATTGGCTGACCCATCCACAACCACCTAGGCCAACCAACTAACCAATCCTCCATCGACACTTTTGATTCCCACAAAACACAAACAACAAGCCTCTCTCTTCTTCTTAATCCAACATTTTTGTCTCTAAATGGCTGCGAGAAAATTCCACCATAACCATGATCAAAGACCAAAGTTTCTTTATTTAGGTGGTGATCAAAGAATCAATCCTGTGGATACCTATGATCACTTTGAGATTAATGAATCCGAACTTTGGAATAACAACATGGACGATAGCTCTAACGAGCCTCAAAGTCATATTTCAAGAAGATCAAAGTTTCCACTAAAAGGTCACCAACAAAAAAAAGTGCCTATGGCAAAGTCATTGCCTGTCAATGTCCCAGATTGGTCCAAGATTTTGAGAGATGAGTACCATGGGAGAAAAGATAATGATCATGACCTTGATCATGTCGATTTTGATGATGATGAAGATGATAATGCTAATGAGAGATTACCACCCCATGAATATTTAGCAAGGACTAGAATTGCATCATTTTCTGTGCATGAAGGTCTTGGAAGAACACTCAAAGGTAGAGATTTGAGTAGGGTTAGAAATGCTATTTGGAAGCAAACCGGTTTTGAACAAGATTAGTGTGACATTATGCTAATTGCTAGCACATCCGGCCCAAGCAACCGAGCTCTGTTACGAAACTGCATATGTAATGCATGTTCGTATTCATAGCTTGGTTGCATGGGCCGTGTATGGAATTACCGAAGACAAAGGTGATATATTAAGCAAAAGGATGTACAAAAACGTATGTCTAGTCAATAATGAAGTTAACATTAACTGATAATTTGTAAGATTTAGCATTATGGATCATCTCTGGCGTATTTACAGCTAGAGTATTTAATTTGTCAATTTTCTACGTGTATTACTGTAATCCTGTTCTTTCTATGTATTTTTGTAATATACCATTTTCTTCATTATTTTCTGTATTTTGTGTGGTTTGTATCATTTTAAGCTATAGGCAAGACATACGGGTACAACATAAAGTGGCTAACTACCAAAACCGTAAAAAGAGACATTGATACACATGAAGAATAAGTAATTGTAGGCTTTTGGTAGCTTTATTTCGGTCCCGTGACTAGAAAAAACATTCAACTTTGACAACAGAAAGTAAAAGTTATCTTGCATTGTTCTTAATTGAAACAATTTAGCTATACTTTATGTTACTATCAAGAAAAAAAAGTTTGAGTAATTAGAGGAAGTTTGTTACGTGTATATATAAATCATTTTAGATAAATTTATTAGTCGTCATTTTTCTATTTTATATTGTGTTAACCGAAAAGGCATTCTGAACGTATCCCGTTCTATTTTTCTCTCGTTAGTTAAGCCACCATTTTCCAAAAAGGATTGCAGTAATTCTGTTTGTATATATACTCTTTAAAGTAATTCTCTTTGTATATATACTCTTTAAAATGACACTTTCAAACAACATGTTTCCACTATATCTTATCAGGAGTAGTTAAAGGAAGTACGGCGGGTCCGAGTAGAAAAAAATGAACTAAAAAGTACGGCAGAACAATGGATAAACTCATTCAAGTAGATCCATTCGGATCTGACCAGGATGAATGGATTGTTTGACCTCTCGCTCGAAATTAACCCACCCACCATCGACAAATGTCTCATGCCACGTTTTGTGACAACTATGCCCGAGAATTAGTGAATTGTGATATAGCGCAGAATAAGTAACAACTCTATTCTTGACTTGAAATCCATAAGAGCACACGGTGTGGTCTCCTCATCCCTCGCCATGATGACATGGCTTTCTCCTCATGCTTCCTCACCACACCAGCACATACTCCTAAAATCTCCTCAAGTTGGTGTTGCTCGTATGCACGACGAGGCAATTGTTGTACTTCTTGTTAGATTTTTTTTTCTTTTTTTTTTTTTTTCTTTTTGAGAATGATAAATAAAATAAAGTTGTAAGTGGTAGGGCCCAAACGAGTAAGTTGTAGTTAGTTGTGAATGAGGGGTTGTAAGGGGAAGCTTGTTAAGGTGATGTGGCATCCCGTGGGTTACTTATCCTTCAATTTTTTAGAACGTATCACTATTTAAAAAAAAAGGTTTATGTAATCAGAAAAATGGTTACGGTTGCGGAAATCAGAGTGTCAGGAACCACCGATTACGTTTTTGAATCTACTATTGCAAAACAAAGATGAATAACACATTATAAACTTTTTGTCTATAAAATTTATCTTCTTGTCATTGTATAACTATGTACTATAAAATTAGTTAAATAAATATGAGTATGCTCTTGCATGTTGTATAAAATATAGTTTGGAGATTGTTATATCTTGTTAAAAACATGTGGATGTATGACATAACTATCAAACTATGCAAGAACCACTGTATTTGTATCATGTATAATTTTCTTTCATGCTTAACTACTCAAAGAAAGTTGGCAAAGAAACGAAAAAATGTTGACTTTAACGTAAAATATGTGGGACTTTTAATTGATTTTGTGACGTAGAACCCATTTTATATTGGCTACTAACATAAATAGATAGATACGCCGTAATTGTTTATCTCATTTTATATGGCATGCATATGGATATGATGCTAACAAATAATAGCGAGATCGATACATGATTAGATAATAAATTAGCTATAAAAGTTAAGGTGAAAGGTACAAGTGAGATAAACAAAGGCAAGAAAGATATTTGAAGTGAAGACTTGTTTGTGTGTTGTTGGTGAGAAAGGTGCACTCTATCTAAATAACCCTTCAAGGGAAAGTCATTATATACTTCACTTGCAATTCAATACAAAAAATCATAAATAGAAGTTCCCAACTATTTTACACTTTTATATATACTTTCGCTGTTATTTTTCTAGATGAACTCGTACATCACAACCAATAATATCTCACCAAGCTAGCTACAAGTCTACAACATAGAAGTCTCTTATCTATTCTTTCAATTAGTAAAGGTCATTCTCCTATACAATGAAGGTGAGAAAACGATGTAAAGCTAGGTTATCGTCATCAAATCAAAGCTAATATATGATTTAAACACGCAATTATCAATTATGTCATGATCACTTGTTATGAATGGAATAGAGATAGCACATCTATTTCGAAAGAGGCAAAAAGACAAATATTAGCAAAGTTTATCGTTTTGTCTCATTTGTTAAGTATGACACGTAAAATTTCTATATTCTGATATGATTACATGGTTGGATAGTGAAGGTTTTGAAACGATTACATTGTTAACAATATCTCTAGGAAAAGTTTTGATAATTAAGTGCACGTATTCTATCCAACTTCTATAGCCAACCTTTTCCAATTTCCATATAGGTTTTGACGTCTTACAACTGTAGTAGGTGTGCAAACTTAAAATTTCCCTCCTAAGAGTATTGACTTATGGTATATAAAATTTCAGAAAGAAAAAAGAAGAGGATGATCATTTATTAAAAACATTTAGCCTATTGGTATGAAATATTTTTTTTTCATCTAACATATTATCGGTTCAAGTCTTGATTTAAAGTTTAAACATGCATGACTTTATGCGAGATAAATTGTAAGGTTAAATGATTTGATTTTCTAATAAATGATATCAACTTCATTGTATAACAACTAAACAAATCATGTATATTCTAATACTAATATACAACTTTTAATGTCTTAGAATATCTAAGATGTGAATGTGAATGGAGATCTCTTGTTTCTATTGAGGAGGAAGGTGGGTGAGTGAAAATAATTGACCAAATGAGATGAAATTAGGCATCTTCAAATAAACAAGCTTATGCTTTAATTATAAATGAACACGTGATATTAGTTTAAATAATTGGCGCATTGTAATTAGTTAACTACTAATGATGTTTATCTTGATAACTTAGCCATCACTAATGATGCTTCATTTAATCTATTCTATTCATCTAGCGAAATATAATAAGTTGGAGCATATTAGGTGCGAAAACAAGAAGCCAATTAAGTTTGATCACCCGATTTGCTAGATAAACAATATTGTAATTTCTTTTAGCCTTCAAATTATCTAAACATAATCTTGATAGAAAACCATATTTTAATAATGCATTATGCTCCTTTGGCTAATTAATCATAGATGTGTATGGACAATGACCTGTTTTAACTTTTGTCAAATGAAAACGAGTTTTGTAAGTGATACAGTAAGGGCATCTACTATGGCGGACCTTTATAAAGGTTTATAATAGTGCCTAGTCATCCGAAATCATAAATTCATAAACCTTTTCCTTGTTATAAACCATTCTTCACTATGGATAAACTTCTTAAAGCTTTATCAAAACCCCATTAAATACAAAAGCATTAAATTTAGAAGAGGTTCAAGATATTAGACCTTTTCATTCCACATAAGCATGAAACACATTTCCACTATGGTTAATAAAATTATAGACCTCTTCATCTTTTCTTAGACCTTTTTATAAACCATCATAGTGGATGCTCTAATAGTTAAGAAGTAAGGTTAAAATAACTTGAGAAATAAAGACAACCTGTATGGACAATGAGCTGTTTTAACTTTGGACTAAGTTTGAAGATACGCAACTCAAAAGTACCGAAATGCGTAACATACTAAAGATATTACTTATATCGCTAAGAAACTTTCAAATTTTGCACAAGATACGTAATGTTGACCGATTTTTTACCTGTTTGACCGGTTTGTAGGTTAACACATAAAAAAAGTTACATTATTGGTCCCTATGGTTTGCATCTGTTTTCACCGGTCATCCTTTAACTTTTTTTCAGTTATAAAAGTTACAATAACGGTCCTTGTCGTTTGGGTTGACTTTCACCTTTAGTCCCTTGACTTTATTTTCACTTTTTCGTCCGTGTTTACACGTGTAAAGTTCGTTTTTGCACGTTTTCGTCCGTTCTTACAAGTTTTCATCCGTTTTTACACGTTTTGTTCTCTTTTTACACGTTTTCTTCCGTTTTTTCACTTTTTCGTCCGTGTTTACACAGTCCATCACCACCAAAAAATTTTCAAAAAAAAAAATTAAAAATAAGGTTTTTGAAAATATGTTTTTGAATTTTACAATTCCAAAAAACATATTTTCGAAAAAAATTTAAAAATTTTCGAAAAATATTCTAATTTTTTTTTTTTGAATTTCTAAAAATTTCTAAAAAATATTTTTTAGAAAAAAATTAAAAAAAATCTAAAAAATATTTTATAAAAAAAATTCGAATAAAATTTTTTTAGAAAAATATTTGAATAAAAATATTTTTTTTAAAAAAAATTTAGAAAAAATGTTTTCTAAAAAATATTTTTATTCAAATATTTTTCTAAAAAAATTTTATTCGAAAGAAATTTTTATTCGAAAAAAAATTTTATTCGAAATTTTTTTATAAAGTATATTTTAGATTTTTTTACCTAAAAAATTCCAATTTTTTTTTTCGAATATTTTAAGAATTTTTTTTTCGATAATTATTTTTTGAATTTTTTTTTAAATTTTTTTTCGAAAAAAAGAATTAGAAAATAAAATTTTGAAAAAAAAAAGTTGTAGAAAAAAAAGTTATTGAAAAAAAAAATTCAAAAAGAATTTTATTTTTTAAAAGATTTTCGAAAAGAATTTTATTTTTTGAAAAAAATTGAAAAAAAAATATTTTTGTAAAAACGGACCAAAGGTGAAAGTCAACCCAAACGACAAGGACCATTATTGTAACTTTTATTACTGAAATAAAGTTAAAAGATGACCGGTGAAAACAGACGCAAACCACAGGGACCAAATGTAAGTTTTTTTAAGTGTTAAAATACAAACCGGTCAAACTGGTAAAAAAAATCGGTCAACATTCCGTATCTTGTGCAAAATTTGAAAGTTTCTTAGCGATATAAGTAATATCTTTAGTATGTTACGTTTTTCGGTATTTTTGAGAAAGTATGTTGCGTATCTTCAAACTTAGTCCTTTAACTTTTGTCAAATGAAAAACGAGTTTTGTAACTGATACAGTAATAATTAAGAAGTAAAGTTAAAATAACTTGAGAAATAAAGACAACCTATATGCTCTCAAAAATGCAATAATTCCAATCCATATTTAAATGCTATTAAAACAAATTACATGTAATGGCAACATGTGATATTTAAACCTCGTCGTCATAATTATATTTTTTAGTCGCAAGTTTAGGTAAAGATTTGTCATTTATAAATTATTAATGACTAAATCTACCAAATGTGATATTTAATGGATTAAAAATGGATTTAGTTGAGTTTTGATACCAAGTGAGTGGGCTTAAGCATGGCTGCATATAAAAGTATAATGACCAAATCGGTAACGAACCGGAAAACCGAAACCGAAATATAACTTAACCGAATAAAACTAAACTAAATTTGTAAGAATTTGTCAAAACCAAACCAAATTAAATATTTCGGTTTTTAATATGATTTTGGCAAAATGAAAACTGAACCAAACCGAAAACTCTATTCACATAAATATATACTTTTATATGCATAAAAAAAACTATTAAAACTCTTTCTTTGTATAAATATAATATTTTTTAAGCTTGAAATTTTTTTGTGCTAAAAAATTATATAATTAAATGAAAAAAAATGTATAACTTATGTAATTCGGGTTATTTCGGTCAACCTAGAAACCGAACTGAATTCAAATTCGGTTTTCATTTTGGTTTAATCGAATTTGAATTTGGATCGGTTCGATTTGATTTTCAGTTTTACCCAAAAAATTAATCAAACTAACTGAATCGAATAAACTAAACAACCCGATAACCGTGTCGTCGGACACCCCTACACCAAACAATGATAGTTATCTATTTAGTTGTAACCGCCTAGCTTTTTCAAAAGCAAGTTCTAAACTAAACAATTTCAAAACAGATCTCAAATAATTAATACGGGTAATTCTAGACGAGTATCAAGTGATGAATCTAGTGATATTATGCTGTATTTTAGATCTTAGAATTAGATACACAAAATTATAACCTATGGCTATTTGTGCAAAGAGGTTTCAAACAAAATCATACATGTTAAGAAAAAACCAAAATAGTATTCATAAAATGGATTCGGACCGAGAAAAACCCAACTTAGAGTGGCCTGGTCTGATCCAATTGGATTTGGAGTTTACATATTAGCTTGTTAAGAAAAAACAATAAACTTAACCATCTTTTAAGCCCAATCACCATTTTTAGAGTTGGGATTTCCATGTGTTTAAACTTTAAAGCAAAAGAAGTAAGCAATTTATTCAAGTTAACCCAAAAACTCAATAAGTTAAAACCTGCAAACCCGACTGTATCAACCATTTAAGCTTAACATGTCGACCAAAATAATATGATCAAAGTATATAAATCTAAAGAAATCTACTTGAATTCAGTTGATTCCTGGTTATTTGGTTTTTTACGCCCTTTAAATTGTATCACAATTTAAAATTCAGAATCAAATCAAGTGAGATTAATAAAGATACCCGGAATAATGAGTCATCTATACCAAGGCTGTCAAGATCGCGATCTCACGTGGGATCATTTTTGTCTTTGCAAGATCGAGATCGTAGGATCGGTTCGCGATCCTACGATCCTACCAATTTGTCATAGTGTGTAAACAAATGATAAACAAGTCAAACTGTTTTACATTTCTACTAAACGTCAAAGATAAATTCATATAATATCTTTTTGAAAATGACAAAGTTCAAATTTCAAACACCAAAGTAACAGTAAAACACAAAAAAAAAAAAAAAAAAAAAAAAAAAAAAAAAAAAAAAAAGAAAGTTTCAATTGTTACATTAATGATTTAGTGAAATAATATTACGTAACATGCGTCCTAAATGTCTCAAAACATACGAGCCATCTACATGATTTGAAGGAAACAAACGTTTCATTAGTGGCATTCCAAAACATACCCTTTGATTAGTGGCATTACCACGATCCTACACGGTTTTAGCTAGTGAACACATAAACTCGTACGATCCTACAAGTTTACACGCGATCTTGACAGCCTTGATCTATACTATCTATAATGAAAGGGTTTTGCTAATCTCTGCCCACTGGTCAAAGGATTGAGCGTAATTAATAAAGACAAAAACTTTTTAAAAGTGAAAAACCAACTTTTTTTAAAAGTGAAAACTGAATCTATTTAAGAAAATATAGAATCGAAAGAATGCACCGGCTGACCAAACTAATACACATTTGGAAACTTTATTATGTACCTATTACGGGAAAGTATTCAATCATTATAATTTCAGAAAGTATTAAATCATATGATGTACACGGCTGAAAACATGTTTCGCTATAAAATTCCGTTGTTGTGCTAACTCAAATGTATTAGTAGATGGACTATAGGTTAGTCGGCCCGTTTTTGGGTTTGGGTCCATAAGATTTATCCAAGGTTGTGTTATCTTGTACTCTATATAATGTCAATGAATAATAAAAGATGATCTACTGGAAATTATGTAATCTAACATGATATCATGAGCAGGTTTGATGTCGAGACCTAATCAACCGCCATAAACGCTTGAAACTTTTTATCCTCTTATAAAATGTACCCAAATTAACCAAATAACTGCAACAATTTCAAAAACCTAAAAGAAAAAATATATATATATATATATATATATATATATATATATATCTATCTCTCTCTA